>CM048754.1:11789442-11846942 GCA_026315105.1 Locusta migratoria
GCCCTCTTTAGGTTACGGTAGTAATACTAAAATTGAGGCTGTGCGATTGCCATTTGAAAGCTCAAAATTTAAATGCAAATAACGGCTTAAGTGTTCATCTGACAGAGAAACTGAATAAATGAATTTGATGAGGAGAAAAATTCTCTGCACATTTGTTATCCCCCCTTTCATATCTCACATTGTTTCAGAGATATTTGCAGAGATAATGGCGATGTGAGAGAGAGAGAGAGAGAGAGAGAGAGAGAGAGAGAGAGAGAGAGAGAGAGAGAGCGGGGGAGAGAGAGAGAGAGAGAGAGAGAGCGGGGGGGAGAGAGAGAGAGAGAGAGAGATAGAGAGAGAGAGAGAGAGAGAGCGGGCGGGGGAGAGAGAGAGATAGAGAGAGATAGAGAGAGAGAGAGAGAGAGCAGGAGAGAGAGAGAGAGATAGAGAGAGATAGAGAGAGAGAGAGAGAGAGCAGGAGAGAGAGAGAGAGAGAGAGAGAGAGAGAGAGAGAGAGAGAGAGAGAGAGAGCGAGAGAGAGAGAGAGCGAGAGAGAGAGAGAGCGAGAGAGAGAGAGAGCGAGAGAGAGAGAGAGCGAGAGAGAGAGAGCGAGAGAGAGAGCAAGTGTGTGCGCGTGTGTTTCCACTTTCAACATCACATCATTCAACCTATTGGTAGCAAATTTAGCAAACTTCATTATTCGCCACCAGCAACCAGAACCTCCCTTTTTCAAATGTTTCGAACAACAACAAAAAAAAAAAGTTATTTTAGAAGGAGACCTTCCTGGCGGGAAAAATATGTATAAAAATAAATATTGTTTGACTTATCCAAAGCACAGCCTCACCGATAGACACAAATGAAAACACAAATAAAAACACATACAAACAAACATTCAAGCTTTCGCAACCGTTGCCGCTTCGTGAGGAAAAGAGGAAGGAAAGGGGGGGGGGGGGGGGGGGGAAAGGAAGCGGATGAGGGGGTCATTACAATCCCGGGACCGGAAGGACTTACCTTAGGGGAAAAAAAGGAAGGTAAACAAACACAAACACACACAAACACACATATATAATACGAATATTAAGACGAAAAATTCCTAGCAGGAAAAATTATATATAAAAAATAGACGAAGATTACTCACCAGGCGAAGGAGCACAGGTGTGACAGCAACACAAACAAATAAAATGCACGCGCGCACACACACACACACACCACACACACACACACACACACACACACACACACACAGACGCAAACACACTTAGGCAGACATACTATAGAAACCAAAGAAGTTTTGTCTGCCTAAGTGTACTTGCGTCTGTGTAAATGTGTGTGTGTGTGTGTGTGTGTGTGTGGTGTGTGTGTGTGTGTGTGTGTGTGTGTGCGCGCGTGCGTTTATTTTTTTATTTGTTGCTATCACTGCCTGTGCTCCTTCGCCTGGTAAGTGGACTTCATCTATACACACACATGCTAACACACCTAGGCAAGACATTTGTGTTTTGGCCCTCTTTAGGTTATGGTAGTAATACTAAAATTAAGGCTGTGCGATTGCCGTGAACAGCATTACGCTGGTAGTACTCACATTCCAAAGAGGGGCAGGGGGAATGTCGAGCTGATGTAGATGCTGGTGCAGCTGCGGGTCCTTGGGCGCCAGCAGCCGGTCGCGGATCCAGTTCAGCTGCGCCACCACCTCATTCTCTGACTTCCCACTGCAGCCCTGCACAGGCACAGCAACTGAGCTAACAACACTACTTTACATTACATTAGTACATGCACCACAGATCATTAATATGACATTTCATAATCTACATCTACAGTAGAACCTCGTTTTTTACACTTTTTCAAGAGATTTGAAATGGTGTAAAATGCGGGAAATAATGTTTTGAATGACTAAAATTTGCTTCCTGGATCACGCTTGCTTTTTTCCTAGTTTATTTGCGATGTGTGTGGACTTACCGTAATAGGCGTCATAATGCTTGCAAGGAAGTGTACTGTATAATAATGGTTATCCAAATTTTTACCATTTCAAGCACCAGTCGGAACTGGTAATTTTATGGGAAGTAAATATTTTTGACAATTTCATTCATCATAAACAATTGGTCAACAAGCCTTTGATTGATTGATTGATTTTCCAGGGAAGCCAAAACAGTCTTGGTCCAAACCCGCCACTGCCCGCACTGAAACTAAGTTTATTGTGCGGTAATCGCTACCTCTATGTCTAGTAAAGCCAACCAATGCCCTTGAACAGTGCAAGGAGTCCCTTTACCAGTTCTTTATTAGACACAATTTCTTCGGGTCTAGTTGTCCCAAATGTTCTATGCCTTTTACTCTCCAATGCAATGCATTCGAAGATTAGATGTGATGCAGAGTTTCATCACCCGTCATCACAGATCCTACATTTAGGGTCCTCTTCTTGTTATTTCCATTGTACGTAGGTGTTTTTTTAAATTCCACATGGCCTGTCAGCAATCCAACCACGAGTCTAATCTCTCTCCTGATCAGACCACATGGTTTTGGCATCATTACCTTGCCATGTTTTTGTTGATGGACTTTGGTCCAATATTCTACGTGCTGTCTTCTGAGCCAGTTACATAGCTACAATTTGATCATTGCCTTGGTGGATTGTCAGGACAGGATCCAGTCCAATAAATGGAGTCTCTGCCCCCCCATCCTGGCTAATCTGTCGGCATGTTCGTTGCCACTGATTCCCCAAGTGGCCAGGGACCCAACAATAGGTTTACTCTATTGCTTTCCCTAGCTCCACCAGAACCCTGTGACATTCTACAACAATTTTAGACGTTGTTGTAGGAGCTGCCAGTGATCTCAGGGCTGGCCTGGCTGTCTGAAAAGATATAGATGCTATGATCTTTGTAGCACCTACGCAAATTCTCCTCCACACACGCCCTGATGGCAGTGATTTCGGCCTGCAATACTGAGGCCAGTTTCCCAAGAGAGATGACGCCCTCCAGTCTTGGCTGCACCCCATATACCCCGGCCCCAACACCTTGGTCTGATTTTGACCCGTCAGTGAACCAGACATATCCCCCGTACGGTGTCTATTTTCTTCCACTGCTCCCTACTTCCAATTGTTATATTGAAAGGCTTGTTGAAGCAGTATGGGGTTATAATATAGTCGGCCAACAAGCCTTATAACTGGCATTAATTATCTACATAGTAAAACTGCACAAGTTCGGTTCTTTTGTACTTATCAATGCTTTGCACGACAATATTCGTGAATTTATTTGCGTTCTCTAGCGCAAATATATGCATGTGTATTTTTGTAACATTTGGATAGGGTTGGCATCTCTCTCTATAATCGCTTATTTGAGGTTATAATGTACTGTGAACATGGACCTCGCCCGCGACAGCAACTCCTCTGCTGCTATGGCGCCCAATGACAACACAAATTGTTAAGATACCTCCCATTACAGCTATAGATAGCTCTGTGGCTCCATCTCCACCCAATCTGACGATGTGCTAACAGCGCCGAAACGCGTTATTGGAGAATAAAAATATTGCAACAGAGACTGAACATTTTTTAATTATTAATTCTTTGATGACAGCACTGGAATGTAATGCACAGACCAAAATCGTCACAGAAAGAAATGTTTGTTCTGGTTCATTTGCAACATATAACCGTTATCAAAGCAGGATCAATACTTTCAATAGCAAAGGGTTAACTTTCATCTGTTTAAGTAATATTACTTATCTTTTAGGCATATAGCGATATAGCCAATTTGTCGGCTTTCGAGTCATTGAAATAAATTATATATATTCCAGGTTTGTTTTTTTTTTTTTTCTTCCTACTTTCGAAGTTTACTAGTCAAGCTGTGTAAATATTTTTAACTTTAAGCCTAAGATGATATTCTTTTGTCAGATTTTTTTTTTTTAAATCATCATTTATGGTTGTAAACTTCATCTATTAAAATTACATTAATTCAAAATTACTTTCTTGGATTTCTTTTTTATTTTATAATTAAATAAAAAAAGGGTATAATATTTTTTATGTATTCCCTCTCTCAGAAAAATATATATCCGCTAACAAGGATACTACCACAAAGTGAAATTCTCTCTCTCTCTCTCTCTCTCTCTCTCTCTCTCTCTCTCTCTCTCTCTCTCTCTCTCAGCAATTTGTGATGCAGTAGAGTGATTTCTTGCACTATCAAACCACTCACTGATCTTTTAAAAATTGGAATAAAATTAAGTAATAGAAACCACTAAGGGATCACTGCCACTTTTAACCTTATCTACAGAGGTTTATCTTCTTAAGCTCTGCCACTCCAGGCGTTGACTTACTTGCTCCAATAAAAATTAAAGTTTCCCCCCCTTAATCACTCAATAGCTAATTATAGGGTACTAAAATTTATCTTTTGTTAACCTGTAAGGTCCATTTTGGCATAAAATTGGCTGTTCTACTACTTATCTCAATCGTCGATCCTAATAATGGTTTACTTATTTACTACTGTAGTGAATTAAAGCTTAGTTAAGTCACTCATCATACAAGGGGAATTTATTAGGTGCTGAATCGATATCAGTCAATTAATTTATAGCACACGGGAATTTCATTGCCTCCCCTCCCCCCCCCCCCTTTCCTTTCATTTCTTTGTAACAGGTTGGAATTAAAAACAAATGTCCCGTTACAAGTCCGATAGATTTACAAACATTTGAACATTTTATAAAAGTCACAAAAAAGAAGACTGATAAATATTTGCATTTCAGAACAACACATTTTCAACAATGTGTCATATGAAGCATGAGGAACTACTAGTTGCGTAAACAAAGACAAGCTGACAATCACCACGTCTTAAGTCAACTAGGCGTGTGCTGCGAACAACGAAACGCAAAATACACATTTCAATAAATTCAAAGTGTCAAGAAACTTGATTGCGTAACATTTATAAGCACTATACAGTAAGGCAAAAGCCCTGCCAGCGTCAATTTATATCAATTACGTCATTTTTTTTTTCTTCACAAACCTGGTTACAAAAAGCATAAAACATGGGAAAAGTGTAAATTTGTTAATGCAAAAATGGGGCGAATTAAACATTGTTAACATAGGAAATTTGACGGGTCTGACAAAAATAGTGCAAATGGCAGGAAAACGTAAAACCAGAATTTTACTGTACACATGTACTCCACAATCCACCATAGGGCGTGTGGCGGAGGGTATACTGTACCACTACTAAGCATTTCCTTTCGTATTCCACTCCCAAATTGAACGAGACAAAAAAGAATATCTATATACCTCTGTACAATCCCTAATTTTTCTTATATTATCTTTGTGATCTTTATACGAAATTTAATTAGGCAGCAGTAAGATCAACTTACAGTCAGCTTCAAATTTTGGCCTTCTAAATTTCCTGAACAGAATTTCTCAAAAAGAACGTCGTCTTTCCTCCAGTGATTCCTATTTGAGTTCCCAGAGCCTTTCTGTGACACTTGGACCAGTAACGAGCCTAGCTGCTCACCTCTGAACTGCTTCATGTCTTCCTTTAAATTGATCGGCTGCGGGTCCCAAACACTTGGAGCAATACTCAAGACATGGTCGTACAAGCGTTTTATATGCGGTCTCCTTTACAGATGAAGTAAATTCGAAGTAAATTTTCTCAAAATTCACCCAATAAACAAAAGTTGGCGGTCCACCTTACTCACAACTGTCCTTACATGTTTGTTGCATTTCATATCGCTCTGCAATATTACACCTAGATATTTGAACGACGCAACCGCATCAAGCAGCTCACTACTAATGCTGTATCCGAACATTATGGGATTGTTATTTTTACTCATGCGCATCACCTTACATTTTTATGAAACGAAAAGTATAGAAGGAAACTATCCTGGTGGGATAAACAAATATAAAAAATAGAAACCTGATGACTTACCCAAAAGGACTGGCTCGTCAATAGATACGAATAGAATCACACACAAACACACATACAAGCTTTAGCCACCACTGGCAGTTTCTTCAGGAAAAAGAGGAAAAAAGGGGAGGAGAAAGGGAAGGATATGGGTTTTAAGGAAGTGGAAAAGGAGTCATTCCAATCCCAGGAGTGGAAGGACTTACCTTAGGGGACAAAAAGGACAAAAAGGAAGGTAGACAAATACAGAGGTAAGTCCTTCCACTCCTGGGATTGGAATGACTCCTTTTCCACTTCCTTAAAACCCATATCCTTCCCTTTCTCCTCCCCTGTTTTTTCCTCTTTTTCCTGAAGAAGCTGCCAGTGGTGGCAAAAGCTTGTGTGTGTGTGTGTGTGTGTGTGTGTGTGTGTGTGTGTGTGTGTGAGTGTGAGTGTTTTTTTTTGTGTCTATCGACGAGCCAGTCCTTTTGGGTAAGTCATCCGTTTTCACCTTACATTTTTCTACATTTAGAGCTAGCTGCCATTCTTCGCACCAACTAGAATTTTCACCAAGTAATTCTGTATGCTATTACAATCAATTAAAGATGACACTCCCATACACCACAGCATCATCAGCAAACAGTTGCAAATTAGAAGTTACTCTGTCCATCAGATCATTTATACAGATAGAAAATAACAGCTGTCCTATCACACTCCCCTGGGGCATGCCTGACAATACACTCGTCTCTGATGAACACTCACCATCGAGAATAACATACTGCGTTCTATTACTTAGGAAGTCTTCCAGCCAGTCACAAATCTGTGAACCTATTCCATAAGCTCGTATCTTCGTTAGCAGTCAGCAGTGTGGCACCGCGTCACACACCTTTTTGAAAGTGCCTGTTGCCCTTCATCCACGGCTTGCAAAATGTCATCTGAGAAAAGGGCAAGCGAAGTTTCACATGAACAATGTTTCCTAAAGCCGTTAAGATTCATAGAAAGAAGCTTTTCTGTCAAGGAAAGTTGACATATTTGAACTGAGAATATGCTCCAAAATTCCACAGAAAACTGATGTCAACAATATTGGCCTGTAATTATGTAGGTCAGTTCTCTTTCCTTTCTTATACATGGGAGTCACCTCTGCTTCTTTCCAATCACTAGGAACTTTGCGCTGAATTAAAGATTCGTGATACATGCAAACTAAGTTAGGGGCCAATGCCGCAGAATACTCCTTGTAAAACTGAACTGGTATTCCATCCGGACCAGCAGACTTTTTCGTATTCAACTCTCAGCTTTTTCTCTACACTGGAAATACTTATTACCATGTCCTCCACTTTGGAGTTAGTATGTTGATCAAATGTTGGTACATTTGTGCAGTTCTCCTGCATGAAAAGTTTCTTACAAGTTAAATTTAGAACTTCAGATTTCCGTTTGCTTTCTTCTATTACTGCCCCCGGAAAGAGTGGCTGGATAGTGGGCTTTGACCCACTTATCTATTTTAGATGGGAACCAAATTTTTTCAGGTTCTCAGAAAGCTCTTTTGCTAGTGTATGGCTGTGGTAATTATTTTACTCTTCGCACATCAATCTTTTTATAGACGCACAAATCTCTAACTTTTGCCTGTCAACATTTTTTAACATTAAGGATGAAAAAGATCCATGGTATAATAATAATCGATTTTACAGGCACATATTACTCTAGCTCTTTATTTACAATGCATTTCAATTTAATCCTCAATTCCTCTACAATTATCGTACCAGAACTAAACAATGTCCATTCATTTTTTTTAAGTGCGATTTCAACAATTGCTTATTTGCTCATGCTAACAAAAACACACTCCTAGCCTTCTTGATTGGTTTATGAACTTTGATCACAATCGATGCTATGACGAATTCATGTGAACATTTAATATTAATTTAAATTGTAGGAAATCTTTTTGTAAGTTAATTTGTGTGGCATGCTGCCTTGTATGGTAGTGAAACATGAATGATCAGTAGATCAGACAGGAAACTTTTTAAATTTGGGGCTACAGATGAATGCTGAAAATGAGGTGGGTAGATTGCAGAACTAATGAGGAGGTACTGAATAGAATTGGAGAGATAAGGAATTTCTGGCATACCTTGACTAAAGAAAGGGATCTAATGCTGGGACATTATTCGACTTCATGGAATCTTGAATTTAGCACTGGAGGGAGGTATGGGGGGTACAATTTGCAGAGGGAAACAGATGAATATAGTAAGCAGGTTCAAACAGATGAGGGTTGCCATTTTTATGAAGAGGAGAAGAAGAGGCTTGCTCAGGATAGAGTAGGGTGGAGAGCTGAATCAAACCAGTCTCTGGACTTAAGACTGCCAAAACAACAACAACAACAAAAATGCTGTATTACATAATTAAGAGTAACTATGAGTCCTTTCAGTCACCTCTACAAAAGGCAAGGAAAAACTGCGGGTTAATTATAACCACTGAAAACTAAGACGTTGGGGGATTGCCCAGGGTCTGCAAGGCAGTGTGTCTTAAGTGAGATTAAATCTGATTGGTTGTCGATAGACATTGGTGGAAGAGGGATCCAGAGAGACATCATGCTTCAAAATTGCACCACCTGTGTGCCATGTTACCTATATCCATAAATGTGAATGTCTGTCTGGTGTACATTTATCACATCTGAATGATAAGACAGTGAGCTAAAATTTTTTTCAGTTACTAATGTATACCCGGGGAAGTCTTTAAGCATGGTTTTATGGCGATTGGATAGCTACTTATCTATATATATATATATATTAATGTGAATGTGTGTTCGGTGTACGCTTACCACATCCGAACGACAAGATGCAGATACTTAAATATTTGTACAGTGACTAATTTATACCCGAGGAAGGTTTTAGGCATGGTTTTACAGTGATTGATAGATATTTAGTAATCTGAAGAATTTGAAAATGGTTTTATTGGTTGCATTGTTACTTTAGGGTTGATAATGATAAAAGGGTCAACTATATTGGGATGGAAAGTTATCAGTGTATATAAAATTCTACATTTGTTTGTTTGTTTGTGTGTGTGTGTGTGTGTGTGTGTGTGTGTGTGTGTGTGTGTGTGTGTGTGTGTGTGTGTATTTTGTTCTGCAGCGAAAACTACAAAACCCAAATGAATGGTCCGTGTAATTTTTGTCCAAAGTCTCCCATTTTACACCATAGTAGTTCCATGCCAATAGCTATAAGGGGGTGGAAGATATGGTGGTTGAAAGTCGTCAAATTATTAAAAAAAATCAGAAAGAAGGCCAGCGATGACGTTTGTGACTCTATAGCAAGGAGGTTACATACAGCGAAACGTGATGCCACAGATCATATCTTTGGTCTATGCATGCTACAATGTCTTCAGCTCTTTCTCTGAAAGGATAAGCATACAAATAAGGAAATAAGGATAAATAAAACAGTAAAAAAATTTCTTTTAATAAATCTCTCTAAAAAAAAGAGAGAGAGAGAGAGAGAGAGAGAGAGAGAGAGAGAGAGAGAGAGAGAGAGAGAGAGACAAATATCGATTTGACGGTTTGCGCCTCACATCAAGTGATCGATCTGTGATATTATTACAATGATTATTGTTGAATTTCATGAATGGGTTCTTTGAAACTAATGCATTTTTACGTGCAATTTGTTCTACATCACTTACTTTCCTGATAAACGGTAAGTGCATAGACTTCTGCAATCTGACAGGAATAGTTTTCAGTTTGTTTGTAAAGAACGTATTTTATTTCATTTCATTTCATCCTTCAAAACCAGTCTCATAGCACACTACTGAAAGTAGCTTATCTATCAATCAACCAACATGTGAGCAGAGCTGCAGGTTTAAGCTAGTCTGCTAACAAAGAAACGTATTGTAATCATATTCTCTTAACTGGGTCTTCCTTTGGGAACATACATTAAATTTGTCCCAGGTTTCCACACAAATATAGTAAAACCCTGCTTTTACGTTCCCGGATTTTACATCTTTCCTCCATTAACACAATTTTTGTCAGTCCAGTCAAATTTTCTGTTTTTCACAATGTTAATTCATTCCCATTTTTGCATTAGCATAATTAAACTTTTCCCTCATTTTATGTTTTTGATACCATGTGCATGAAGGAAAAAATTACATAATTGACATTGGCGTGGCATTCATCTTCAAGTGCAGTGTTTATAAATGTTAGGCAGTCAAGTTTCTCGACACTTTACGGTTATGCAAATGTGTATTTCTCATTTTGGTGTTTACAGTACATTCTAGTTTTGATCCATTATGCAGAGAGTGATGGGATCCCATCAGCCACCTCGCCGATTGTCAGCTTAGCTTTGCTTATGCCTCCTTGGTTTACGCAACTTTTAGTTTTTCATGCTTTGCATTATGCGTTTTGAGAATTTATTCTTATTGTGAAATGAATATTTAAGTATTTTTTGTGAAAATTTATAAACGGTGAGAGTGACAGTACACTTGTGTACGTTTTTCTGCACATTGAAGGTGGCATAGTATAGTACAACCCCAAAAAGCAATTATAGTGAGAGATGTCAACACTGTGCTAATGTCACTCAAGAATGTGAATAAATACTCTAATATTGTTATGTGAAACATCAAAATATACAAAAGTATGGAACTTGTGCAGTTTCACTAAGTAAAAAATGAATGCCAATTAAAGGCCTGATTACAAAAGTCGATTATGATGAATGAAATCATGTCAAAAATTTCTACTTCATATAAAGTTACAAGTTCCAATTCCGCCTGGTGCTTTAAACAGAACAAAATTTGGATAACGTTTATTACATAGTATACAAATTTTCTTGCGAGTATTTTGATGCTTATTATATACATATATCACAAACTACGAAAATTAAAGGGTGATCCAGTGAACATATTTTACCATTTAAAACATTATTACCTGCATTTTATATTATTTTCATTTAGTTCCTTGAAAACTGTAAAGATGGGTTCTACTGTATATACATTACTGAAGCACGTACTTTTCTTGCAATACCTACTTTTCATTTTGTAGTGCACAAGTAAAATTTTTCAACACATCCTTAGAACGTCATTCTGGTTAACATTTGTGATATATATGTTCTAAGTACAGGCTGCAGTCACTGCAGCACATTTAGAAACAATATGTTGTGTGCAATTATAATTTATGTAACTATACAGGAAGTAGTTGTTTATGAGGAGAGAGAGTTCCGCCTATTCCAAGATTCTGTACTCAGATTTAGCATACATTAGACAAAATGTAAATAATAAAAGTCTTACATCAGGTGACGGAGTCTGCAGGTTAGCCGGAAAATAGCCAGTCGCTGTTGGCGTCAAATCGTTTATCCGGTAACAGGAAGCAATTCCACCAATTATTCTACTGAAGATGGCACTGTGGACAAACAAAACAGACAAATAGCAGGATCAGTTAAAGTGAAGGATCTTTACTGAGATCAATTATCAATCAGGCAACTTTCAGCACTTTATACTGTACACTAAAATGCTCAGACAGCTACAATAGTATTCTCGCTAAGAGAAAAATATGACAGTTTGTAACGTTTCTGCTATGTTGCAAGCTCTTTACAAAATCTATTACCAACATCACAAACACGAAATATCAGACACCTAAATAAAACTTCGCTACCAGACATGTAAAATATCAGATTTTCGTGTTCAGTTTGAAATACTATTAATACTACTAGTAAAATGCGTTTAAGAAATGGTATGTTGATTTAAACATAACTTTGGCTGTCCTTTTACGTAATTTTCAATTTTTGATACTTTCGTAAATAGCTGCAAACACAAAAAATGCATTACAGTTAGCTACAGAATATGCTGAGGCTATATAGATACTTATTTGTATAAAAATAACACTACTACATATTACAACTATTGCACAATGTTATTAGATATTTACCTTTTGTTTAAAAAAAATTAGGGCAGACCATGTTTTATATATATCACTGGATCCTAAATTAAATACTGATCATTTTACACACACTAAAATTAATAATCCATTTGGTACTAAGGAACTATCTTTGAAATAGACAAAACTACAACAACTTTACACAAATCCGTATTTATAAAAAATTAGACCACAAACTGAAATACATTAAAATTACGTGCCTCAATAATAGTACGCCAACACAATATTGTCAAAACAAATGTGTGAATTTCGAAAACACAGATAATGTAAATAATTTGAACAAATTTAAGACTAGTCAAAAACAACTTTTACTTTGTGTATACAATTAAATACAAATTTCATAAAACACGTACGTACATTGAGATAAATAGTTGAAGCCTAAATGTAATATTTTAATTTGTGTATTTTGGCATATTTCAAGTATTGTTATATTATTTATTTGATAACCGAAGAACTTTGTCATTAACTTTATTACACAGAAAAATGTTTAAGTGAAAGCCATGCTCTGGCACTCTGTCCATAGCTGCAAACCTATTAACATTTCTTTTAACTTACTGCAATATATTTTGGTCATTACGCAACTTTGGTCTTCATTTAAATGGAAATAAAACATTTATTCAGAAAAGTTTAAATAAGTGAGTTCATCATTTTCATCATTTAACATCGACCACCGTTTCATTTATGTGAATGTAGCTCTGAAGTAAACCTCTATCAACAGACTTCAACCACAACGCCAACTGGCCAGCTTATCTAAGATCAGAATCCAAGCTAAGTTTTTCTTTTGTTTTATAATGTGTACCCCACCACCCCCCAACATCCTGTTAATAGAACTTTGTCTTACAATACAGACCCAGTTCGTCTGGACGCCTATTCAAAAGGGATCGGCAACTAGGGGATTCGTCACAAGTTGCTTACAGCAGAGCTCTGATAGCGAGCTGAATGTAAGGGAGAGATAATGACACAGTTGCCCCATTCTGTCATTCACAGAGTGAAATACAAGGGTGGTCACATAAGTACTTGGCCTGACCAAGAAATGACAGTAGAAATATATCCCTGGATTAGAAAATATATGATCTTTGAAGTATATGTTTCAAGTTTTGAAGATGCTGCTTTGTTTTACTCATCAATAGCGAACATTGGGAGAGTCAACTCCCATTTACAACAGGGAACTATTGGGTAGCCAATTTAAACAAGACCGTACAAGACGAGCATCACTGTGGTTGACAAAATTAGGTGACGGCGCCAGCAATGATGATGAAAATCCAGAAAATCCACAAAGTGGCACTAAATGATGATGAACTAAAAGTGTGCAAGCTAGCATACATAGTAGACATTTCAATGAGTGTGGTATATCACTTATTATCTGAAAATTTTAACATGAGAAAACCTTATGCAAGGTTTTTTGTCGCGTTTGCTCACATTCAAGCAACAACAGTGTTATGAAGATGTTTCAATCTAGTGTTTAGTGAATTTTCACAGCAACAAAGCAGATTTTTTTTGTGCTGTTTCATAACAATGGACGAAACATGGGTCCACCACTTCACTTCCGAAACAAAAGAAAAAGTTGGAGAACTGACTCCAAAAAAGGCAAAGACTGTTTAATCTGCAGGCAAGGTCATGGTGTCCGTTTTTTGGGATGCGTGTGGGATAATTTTCATTGACTACCTTTAAAAAGGAATAACTATTAATGGTAATTATTATGCAAAGTTATTGCAACAATTGGGCCTAGAAATCAAGCAAAAGCAGTTACATTTGGCCAAGGAAAAAAGTATTGTGTTTTTAGGACAATGCACCACCTCACAAGTCAGATATTGCAATAGCTAAAATTCTTGAAATTTTGTTTGCATTGCCATCTCATGCACCCTATTTGCCAGATTTAGCCCCTCTGATTATTTTCTGTTCCCACAGTTGAAAAAATGTCTCGGTGGTAAAAAGAAAATTTGAAGTCATGATTTCAAGAATTAATGACTAATTTGAGTAGGTGTAATGGCTGGCCAGTACTTACCTTTGTGCTGTACCGCCGATAGTAACACAAATGAAGGAACAGAAAAAAGGGGACAAAAAGTTCCTTCATTTGTGTTACTATCGGCAGTACAGCACAAAGGTAAGTACTGGCCAGCAATTCTATCTCGTTTGAACAATATTCATCATTTCTGAGGAGAATTTTCATCATTAATCAAATTTGAGTAGTTACACAGTTGCCATTATAAAAAGGGTTTTAGTACAAACATCTGAAAAATGAGTGACAGGAAGTGCAGACTGGCTAAACAGGAGTGGCTACAGGACAAATGCAGAACCGTAGAAGAATGCATAACTAGGGGAAAGATCTATACCGCCTACAGGAAAATAAAAGATATTTGGAGACAAGAAAAGCAGCTCAGAACTCTGACGGAAAACCAGTACTAAGCAAAGCTGAACTGTGGAAGGAATATATAGAGGGCCTATACAAAGGAAAAACTTGAAAGCAGTATTCTAGAAATGAAAGACGAATTGGAGGTAGATGAGATAGGAGATATGATACTGCGAGAAGAATTTGACAGAGCACTGAAGGGCTTGAGTCAAAACAAGGCCCCTGGAGTAGATGATATTCAGTCTGAACTGCCGATATCGTTATGAGAGCCATACGTGAAGAAATTGTTCCACCTGGTATGCAAGATGTATGAGACAGGGAAATACAATATTGTTCTTTAAGTCAGAGGGTAATTCCAATTCCAAAGAAAGCAAGTGCAGACAAATGGGAAAATTACAGAACTAACACTTTTATAAGTCATGGTTGAAAAATACTAACACGAATTATTTACAGACGAATGGAAAAACTTTTTGAATCTAACCTTGGGGAAGATCAGTTTGGATGTAGGAGAAATAAAGAGACATGTGAGGCAATACTTGCATCACGACTTATCTTAGAAGATAAGCTAAGAAAAGGCAAACCTAAGTTTCTAGCTTTTGAAGATTTGGAGAAAGCATTTGACAATGTCAACTGCTATACACTCTCAAATTGTGAAGGTAGCGGGGGTAAAATATACGGAGCGAAGAGATATTCAACCTATACAAAAACCAGACAGCGGTTATTAGAGTCGAAGGGCAAGAAAGGGACACAGAGGTTGAGAAGGGAGTAAGACAGGGTTGTAGCCTTTCCCCAATGTTGTTCAATCTATATATTGAGCAGGCAGTGCAGAATGGAAGGAGAAATTTGGAGAAGGCATTAAAATTCAGGGAGAAGAAATAAAAAACTTTGCGGTTTGCTGATGACATAGTAATTCTGTCAGAGACCGCAAAAGATCTGGAAGAGCAATTGAATGGAATGGACAGTGTCTTGAAAGGAAGATATAAGATGAACATTAACAAGAATAAAACGAAGGTAATGGAATGTAATGTCAGAAAATCAGACGAAGCAGAAGGAATTAGATTAGGTAATGCGACAATAAAAGTAGTAGATGAATGTTGTTATTTGGGTAGCAAGATAACTTCTGATGACCGAAGTAAAGAAGATATAAAAAGCAGAATGGCTTTGGGAAGAAAAGCATTTCTAAAGAAGCGAAACTTGTTAACATCCAATATTAATTTAAATGTTAGGAAGTCCTTTCTGAAAGCATTCGTCTGGAGTGTACCACTGAATGGGAGTGCAACGTGGACGATAAGGAGTTCAGATAAAAAGATGATAGAAGCTTTTGAAATGTGGTGCTACAGACGAATGATGAAAATTATGTGGATAGATCATATAACTAATGAGGACGTGTGTAACCAAATTGGGGAGAAAAGAAGTTTCTGGCATATCCTGACTAAGAGAAGGGATAGATTGGTTAGACACATTCTGAGACATCAAGCAATTGTCAACTTGACATTAGAAGGAAGTGTGTGGGGTAAAAATCTTAGAGGGAGACTAAGCGACAAATATAGTAAGCAGATTCAAAAGGATGTAGGTTGCCGAACGTATTCTCAGATGAAGAGACTTGCACAGGACAGGGTAGCGTGCAGAGCTGCATCAAACCAGTCTGTGGACTGGAGACGACAACAACAACAACAACAACAACAACAACAACAACCCAATGACAAAAATGCTGACACCATGTGATAGCAGGCAAGCACAAACAAACAGGTTTGAAGCAATGGTCCAACACAAGGTTCTTTTGAGTCTTTCCTGGTCTCACTACCGTCTACTATCTTCAACCCCTTTGTCTTTCCTTTAATAAGTACTTTACCCTACCACCCAGGTTTTGTTGTTATACGTCAAAAATGAGTCTGTCTTTAATTCTCTCCACTTACCTCTTAAAATCCCAAATGATTTATTTACACTTCAAAATATTGAAAACCTGGTATTCATTTGTAAATGTCCTTTTCATTACTTTATTTGCTAATTTTACTGAACTTTTATGTCATTTAATGCTGTAGGTACTATACGTGCTCCACTACAAAGTGGGGTTCAATGTAACAATCATGCTTTTCAATGAAAAACGATCTCTAATATGTTTAGATTAGTCAAGTACAAGGGAAGCTTTTAGACAGATTAAGTTATACTTACTAAGCATCTTCTTCCAGGAACTTTGGATTCAGTATCTCAGAAATCTCCTCACTGAAATTAAAAATTTTGGATCAAAATAATAACTATTACATCTTTCTTATGTAGTTCTTATGAAATAATCAGGTACAAATAAATATCTACCAAAATCACTATTCAAGTACCGGAGCATATGTATTTAACAATGAAAAACACGACAGAAGATAGTTAACGACTCACCGTTGAGACGATTGCCAAGCTTCAGATGGACACATAAAAAATACAGTCATTTTTTGGCATGGCCTTCATCAGGGAAAGGAACATGTGCATTCACACGATCACTCAGTGCTAAAATTATGTCAGAGTGATTGCATGAATGAATGTTTCTTTCTCTGATGAAGTGCGGGTAAATTTCAGTTGTGTGAATGCGACTGTATTTTACATGCTTATCTACAGCTCAGCATTCACCTTTAAGGCGAGTTGTTATCTCTGCTCTATTACTGAGAGTACATTTATTCTTACAGCTACATTTCTGAGCCAGGGATCAGTTGGCTACCTTTCAGCTCAATGACAGAACACAGGAGAGTATATTATAGCAATCCTTGGTAAACACAGAATCAATTAAAATAATAATTGAAGGATTGAAGGTGATCCCATGAAATGTGATGTCAGTATACATCCCCTTACTTTAGCTAATTTGGTGAAGCATGAAGAAAGACCTATCAGTTAATTTGTGTGCATTTTCACAATAGATGTGAAGTGGAAGCAAATTTGAAATCAGAATTTATACATTCAGAATGAGACAAATCATGGGTGTGTTCAGAGTTGGAAAGAAAAAAAAAAAAAAAAAAAAAAAAAAATCGAAGTGCTGTTCAAGGAGTATGAATGCACAGGACAATAGAATGGCCTACATTTCTCCTTGGCAGAAAATACGGTTAAAATGAAAGCAACACCTATTCTGCTAGTAACTGGTAAACCATCTACATCTAACTTTTACCAAGTAACATGAATAGTGCATTGATGTTTATTCTATGTTAACGAACAATATGCTGGAGGGGGGGCATAGCAAAACTATGTATCTATGTATGTATTCCTTAAATCCTGCCCCGAAATGAGATCCATCCTTCATGACGTCCTTCCCACTCCACCGAGAGTGTCTTTCCGCCGCCCACCTAACCTCTTAGTCCATCCCTATGAAATCCACAAACCACCTTCCCTACCCTCTGGCTCCTACCCTTGTAACCGCCCCCGTTGTAGAACCTGCCCTATGCACCCTTCCACCACCACTTACTCCAGTCCCGTAACCCGGAGGGTGTACACAATCAAGGGCAGAGCCATTTGCGACAGCACCCACGTGATTTACCAACTGACATGCCTGCACTGTGAAGCGTTCTATGTGGGAATGACCAGCAACAAACTGTCCATTCGCATGAACGGTCACAGGCAGACAGTGTTTGTTGGTAATGAGGATCACCCTGTGGCTAAACATGCCTTGGTGCACGGCCAGCACATCTTGGCACAGTGTTACACCGTCTGTGTTATCTGGATACTTCCCACTGACACCAATCTTTCAGAACTCAAGAGATGGGAACTTGCCCTTCAGCATATTCTCTCTTCCCATTGCCCACCTGGTCTCAACCTCCGTTAAATTCAAATTCCCGCCCACCATCTTTAAAATCTTTGCCTTGATTCTCTGGACAGAGCCTCTGCCTCAAGTGTTATCACTGTCCAAGTTCTTTGCTTTCTACAGTATGTCTGCCTAGGTGTGTGTGTGTGTGTGTGTGTGTGTGTGTGTGTGTGTGTGTGTGTGTGTGTGTGTGTGTGTATTTTATTTATTTGTGCTACTATCACTACCTTTGCTCCTTTGTCGTATGTATACAGAGAAATACTGTAGTTTTTCTACCAGAATAATGTAAGATACTAAGGAATATTTTGTTCATATAGGGATTTCCATGCACTACTTTAAAAGATTTGACAATTAAGGAGTTTCTATTATTAGGAGTCTGTACACACCCTGAAAACACTAACACAGGCCCTATAATGTTCTGGTGTGTTAATATCCTTACATCTTAAGTTTCACTCCACTAGATATCACACAGTATCTGAGGGATTGACAGTGTCTGCCCAAGTGTACTTGCATCTGTGTAAATGTGTGGGTGTGTGTGTGTTTTTGTTTACCCTCTTTTTTCCCCCCAAGGTAAGTCTTTCCTGTCCCGGGATTGGAATGACTCCTTATCCACTCCCTTGAAACCCTCATTTCCTTTTCCCTCTCCTTCCCTTCTGCCTGACGAAGCAGCTAGGCTGCGAAAGCTTGTGTGTGTGTTTGTGTGTGATTTTATTTATTTTATTTGTTTCTATCGACGAGCCGGTCCTTTTGGTAAGTCATCTGTTTTCTATTTCTATTTTAGTATCTGAGGGATGATTCACGAGCCAGGACTACTTTATTGTTTTCCTGTTCATTTTGGATATGGTCAAAATTAAGAAAAAACTAGCTAGACCTGTGAATGTACCCATATTTGACATACTTCCATCTCCCATTGCTGAGCAAGACACAGGGTTGAAGTAGTTAACTGTTTCCCTCCAATATTACTGCTAACCAGGACTCACTCGCAAAACTGTGATGCGCTGGTACAACCTTGCAATAGTGGGTTGTGACTTTTTGCCTACCCTGAAGTAAGATACCACATTGTACACGATCACTTTGAATTCAGAACTCACAAGGGAACATTACAGAGTGGTCCTATTTGATTTTTATCATACTTGTAGGACTAAAGATCAGTGAAGAAAATGTATTTCCTAAATAAGTTAACACTCTTCTCCATGAAAATAAACAACTGCCTTTGCGGATTTTGATGTGGTGTTACAAAACTTTTTGAGCTATTTAACGGTCATTGGCACTTCCATGTATAACACAAGTATTTATTACCAAGTCTCTGTTTGCACTCTGTAACTTAGCAACTTCTTTACTTTACTTTTATTGGAATGTGATACTTATTATCAAATGGAAAGGCCAATTAAATACAAGGAAGTAAGTTTCACAGTTGTTCTTTAGAGATAAGATGACACAAATAATATATTAATTCACACCTGTTGTTGGTTCAACAATGAAAGAGGCATCATTAGTAGAGGAATTATGCCTGTGCAGAATGCCGAAGGAAGGAGCACAGTGTAAGGGAACATATCATCATCATCATCATCATCATCATCGACTGATTATGCCTTTCAGCGTTCAGTCTGGAGCATAGTACCTCTAATAAAATTCCTCCATGATCCCCTAATCAATGCTAACATTGATGCCTCGTCTGATGTTATGCCTTTCACTTCAAAATCGTTCTGCACCGAATCTAAGTACTTTCCTCTTGGTCTACTTCAACTCCTCTTGCCCTCCGCTGCCGAGCTCATGAGTCTCTTAGGTAACCTTGCTTCTCCCATGCGTGTAACATGACCCCACCATCTCAGTCTGTTCGCTCTAACTGCTTCATCTATGGTGTTCATTCCCAGCTTTTCTTTGATTTCCTCATTATGGACACCCTCCTGCCATTGTTCCCATCTATTGGTACCCGCAATCATTCTTGCTACTTTCATATCTGTAACCTCTACCTTATGAATAAGGTACCCTGTATCCACTCAACTTTCACGCCTATACAACAAAGTTGGTCGAAAGATAGAGCGGTGCACTGCTAACTTAGTCTTGGTACTGACTTCCTTCTTGCAGAAGAGAGTAGAACTTAGCTGAGTGCTCACTGCATTAGCTTTGCTGCACCTTGATTCCAGTTCTTTCCCTATGTTGCCATCCTGTGGGGAAAGTACATCCCAGGTACTTGAAACTGTCTACCTGTTCTAATTTTGTTCCTCCTATTTGGCACTCATTTAAATCTCTTTCCCACAGACATTACTTTCATTTTGGAGATGCTGATCTTCATATGATAATCCTTGCACCTCTGATCGAGCTCTGAAATATTTTTCGTTGTTCAAGGTGGTGTTCTGGGCTTGGTGCGGTGGTGCGATTTTGGTGTGGCCCGAGATCAAGGTGCATCAAACATACTGTCATTCGTACAGAGTTCGAAGAGCACCGAGAATAAAGACGACAATATAGACACACTTTGTAAATAAGAGGGAATATTAGTCGGTCTTCATATTGTCTTGGTATAAGAAAAATGTATAACAATTGTTTTAAGAGTTATAATAAGTTGAATTATTGGTGAATGACTTACTTGTTTGTGCTGTTTCAGGCTTTCCCGACGTAACATATTCTTGAATGGTTCACGGGAGTACCGTCGGATACTATTGTAATAATCGCACAATATTTCTGCGAGACAGCTGCTCGCCATCTTCAGGTGAACTGCCGCTGTTGCTTCTCTGCTCGCAATATATATGGTGGCTCGTTACCACGGCGCAGGCGCCGCTGCTGTGACGTCATGGCAGACCAGAGCGTCGACGGCGTGAACATGGAGAGCCCCCTACCGGAGGGCCGTTGAAAGGGCCGCTGGTGGTCTGCGCAGGCGCGGCGCGGGCAAGAGCGGCCGCTGGCGGTGGACCCCTTGTGCGCGCGCCAACCGGAGGAAAAGTGCGTGTTTTACGCGTCTTGACTTCGATGACCCGTAAGACGCGTAAAACACGCACTTTTTCCTCCGGTTGGCGCGCGCACAAGGGGTCCACCGCCAGCGGCCGCTCTTGCCCGCGCCGCGCCTGCGCAGACCACCAGCGGCCCTTTCAACGGCCCTCCGGTAGGGGGCTCTCCATGTTCACGCCGTCGACGCTCTGGTCTGCCATGACGTCACAGCAGCGGCGCCTGCGCCGTGGTAACGAGCCACCATATATATTGCGAGCAGAGAAGCAACAGCGGCAGTTCACCTGAAGATGGCGAGCAGCTGTCTCGCAGAAATATTGTGCGATTATTACAATAGTATCCGACGGTACTCCCGTGAACCATTCAAGACTTACTTGTTATTGTGTCAGTATAACTTAATAACTTAGTAAAGGAGAGTTATATATACAAAAATGTGAGCATCCATACGGAAGTGCAGGGTCTGGAACAAGAAGCATTTTTCTTGGTTTGGGGGGTGGGTGGGAGGGGGCAGAAACTTTTGTGCAGACCCTTGCAAAGGGCACCAGGAAACTTACATGAAATCACAAAGTGGGATTACCCATCTACCACTCAATCTGTTACTCATGAGATGGAAAATATATTCAGAATCAGAGCAGATTTGATATGGGCCCACCAACCTAACCCAAAATCCATGCCCCCCCCCCCCCTCGATGTTCAACAGTGAGGAAAAATTTCTAAGCATCACCCTCTTGAGGAAAGTTAAGACTACTGTGTCTTAAAATGTGAAGAGTTTTTTAAGGAAACTTCTAACTGGACACTGGGCTTTGAATCCTCTACATAAGGAGGATTTTGTGGATGACAATGACACTACCGCTGCTGCTGAGAGCGGAAACATTTCAGTTCCCCACCTCTACACTATTCGGCAGCAATTCAAGTAGGGCGCAAGAAACATACAAACTTCCCCATGTTCTACAGAGTGCCGCACATGAAACTAACCAGAACCTGAATGCAGACGCGCGTGAGTAGAATTACTAGCTTATCAGTTTCTTTGCCACCTATCAACAGCAGTACCGTGTGAGTAGTTCATACGGAAAGTAATCGTTGTAAACTGTGTACTTCACTGTCTTGCCTTACTCCATTGCAGAATGAGTGTTCATTCTTAAAAAATAAGTGTGGTCTGAATCCATTAAAGTTGTTCGTGATACTTTTCATGAAATGTTTCCTGAAAGCAATATTTCTGCAAAATCAACAATTCAGAATCCAGTGAGAAAGTGGTGTTATACAGGCAGCGTTATTAATGCAAAGAAATAGGGCACCGACTGTACATACCCTGAAGTTGTGGCAAACATGACGGCACAAGTCCCTACAAAAAAAAGTCAACACGAGGACTATCACAGCAATGTGGAATATCATGCAGGTCATGTCAACGCATCCATCGTGGCTTAAAAATGAAAGCTTGCTGTGTGAGTGTTGTTCAGCAAATAAAAGAAGCGGACATGGGTAAGCAAACATTACTGTAACTGGATGCTGGGGGACATCTTGATCCATTCATCCTGTTTTCGACATATGAAGCTTGGTTTCATCTTCTGGGTTATGTTAATTCACAAAAAAAAACAGGACAATGTCAGACTGCAAAAGCCGTCAGACGATTTAAAAATTTGTGTACGGTGTGCCGTAACTTAACAGAATTATCGGGCCATTCTTCTTCAACGAAACTGTCGACACATGTTTACCTGCAACTCTCAGCTTTGATAAATCCAAATGAAAAAACATTGGGCATGTTTCCAGCAAGACTGGGCAACTTATGTGTTTGATTGGTCCTTTGTTTGTATACATAATGATTTTACAGAAGAGGACCCTTAGTAAGGGCTTGTGGCCACCCTGCTCTCCCGATTATCACCATGTGACTTAAACCTCTGGGGATTTCTAAAGGCTAGAGTCCACCGCAACAATCCCAGAACACTACACACATTAAGAAACCAACAGACGTGAAGAAATTTTGAACATCCCTCAACGAGTACCAAAAAGTGTTTTCCTTAACAGGCCCTGACGTACACAAGTTTGCTTGGATGCTGAGGAGAAAATTTGGAACAAAGACTTGATTCCTTTCTAAAATATATTTATTAAACTAAGACATGTAAATCTGTTACTTAAACTGTTAGTTACATAGTTAATGATGTAAATGTACAATAAAAGTGTAAGAATGTGATGTACATTAATTTTCTTCATTCATATTCCTATCAGTGCAGGGGCCAGTTTTATGGGCACCACTCTCTATATAGGTGCCTTCAGACTGACAACCAACTCCAACAAACTCAGCTGACAACTGTTTTCAATTTAAGAGTGACATTGTTTCCAACTGTTGTCAACAGTTGTGTGACATCACAACTTTGAAAAACTAGATGAGGGAATATTTGGCTCGAGTTTGTAGTTTATGGTTAGTGAGGAAAAACAAAGAGTTGGGCAACTTGGGCATGCGCATTGCTGTGTTACCCTGTCATCTGCTGTGTTGCGTAGGCCAGTAATTCACTCCAAGTATGAAGAATACGAAATATTTCTTAATACAAAGCACAGTGGCCAAAAAACACTGACAGAATCTTATATAGAAAAAGCTACCACAATCAGTGGTATTCCACGTGGCTCACTGTGGATGATAAGGAGGAATTTAAATGGACTAAAAGATTTATGGAGATGCATACGTGAAATAGAATGAAACTTTCACTCTACATCGGAGTATGCGCTGATATGAAACTTCCTGGAAGATTAAAATTGTGTGCCGGAACTTGGACTCTAACCTGGGTCCTTTGCCTATCGTGGGCAAGCACTACCGACTGAGCTATCCTGACAACTCACAATCCCACCTCACAACTTTACTTCTGCCAGAACCTAAGTTTGGAAAGTAGGAGGTGAGGTACTGGTGGAAGAAAAGTTGTGAGGCGGGATCGTGAGTCGTGTCAGGATAGCTCAGTCAGTAGAGCACCTACCCGCGAAAGGCAAAGGTCCCCTGTTTGAGTCCCGGTTCCGGCACACAATTTTAATCTGCCAGGAAGTTTCATACGTGAAATAGTTTTCCTTATTTGTACTCTATACTAACCTACTTCTATTTTGATTCACGTATGTCTGGAATGGCACCTATAGGATTCTAGTATAGGTACTGATTTTACTGCATGCTGGAATAGCTTTTTACCAGCAGAAATAGCATTCATGATTTGCATAATGAAACCTGCACCAGTTAGCTTCATGCTTTTTACTGCTTAGCACAACCACAATAACAGAAATTGAATGAGATGCTTTGTAAAGTCAAAGTAAGTATCAAGATTGTAGTAAACTATAAAAAGACATCTGCAGTGCATGGGGCAGAATGAAGCACACAGATATACAACATTAAAGAACTGAAAATATTTTCCCTTCTTAATTGAAATAAATTATGTGAAGAGGTTATATTAAGCATTCAAAAACATTTAACTATTTCAGTGTTTCATTATTGATACGAATATTATAGAGGAAAATTCCTAACATGAAAAATATACGAAAAAAATAGGTGAAGTACACTTACCAGGCGAAGGGGCACAGGCAGTAATAGCAACAAATAAACACACACACACACACACACACACACACACAAATGCTAGCTTTCGCAGCCTAGCTGCTTCATCAGGCAGAAGGGAAGGAGAGGGAAAAGGAAATGATGAGGGTTTTCTGTCCCGGGATTGGAATGGCTCCTTACCCCCTTCCTTAAAACCCTCATCATTTCCTTTTCCCTCTCCTCCCTTCTGTCTGATGAAGCAGCTAGGCTGCGAAAGCTAGCATTTGTGTGTGTGTGTGTGTGTGTGTGTGTGTGTGTGTGTGTGTGTGTGTGTGTGTGTGTGTATTTGTTGCTATTACTGCCTGTGCCCCTTCGCCTGGTAAGTGTACTTCACCTATTTTTTTAGTGTTTCATTATTTATACACTGACACAGATATAGGCTTGCTCAAACACTGATGACAAATTGAAGTATTTGTAAATATTTGGGAGAATTTAAATGTTTGGTGCACCATTCTCAATCAATATTTGTGATTATGCCCTCTGAGTGTAGGTCCTGCAGTACATTTGTGTGAGAACGTTTTATCTCTTCCTCTCGCTATCCACAGTTCCACCTACAATTATACAAAGATACTTCTGTTCTAAAAGAACAGAATTGCCAATAGTCCGCAGCTATAAATGTTAATTATACAAATATTAATTCGCAATTTGCAAGAATTTCCGACTGTAGCTGTTATTCTTTAGTTGGCCTATGCTTTTGCAACACACGAAAATTTGTGCCAGATCGGGACTCGAACCCTGGTCTGCCGCTTATCGCGAGCGGTCGCCTTAACCACTTTGCTACCCGACGGTCCAGCAAAAATTCCATGTGTTGCAAAAGCGTAGACCAACTAAAGAAAAACAGCTAGTCAGAAATTCTCACAAATTGCGAATTAATATTTATATAATCCACATACAATTGTTTTCATTTTTTCTTCTTTTTAAGGAATGGACTCTCCAGCCAACATTAATTTAAATGCTGTGTACAGACAATTATTAAAAGAAAAACAATGAATGTGTGTTTACTAGAGTATGAAACTGTTTTCAACACTTTGCAACAGTTGTGACAGTTGCTAAGTTTGCTAGACTGTTGCACGTTTGTGTTTGTCAGTTTTTGTTTTCAGTATGAAGGCACCTCAAACCATACAGTAAAACCTCGGTTTTTACATTTTTCCCGCCATTTGCACCATTTTTTGTCGGTCCCGTCAAATTTCCTATGTTCACAATGTTAATTCGCCCTCGTTTTTGCATTAACATATTTATACTTCTCCCACGTTTTACACTTTTCGAACGCACGTTCGTGAAGAAAAATGACGTAATGTACATAAACTGACACTAGCATGGCTTTCCCCTTAAAGTATAAAACTTAAAAATTATTTGCATTTGAGTTTCTTGACACTTTGCGCTTATTCAAATGTATATTTCGCGCTTCGTTGTTGACTTAAAGACGCGCTGATTTGTGGCTATGTAGTTCTTATTTTCTCCAGCTTCTTTGGCAGAGTGCCTGGCATGTACTCAGACAAACAGAACAGTTTGTTAACGAGAGAATAACGCTGATTTGTGGCGGTGTAGTTCGTCTTTCCGCTGGCTTCTTTGCCAGAGCAGCTGGCGCGTACTCAATCGGAACCAGTTGCTTTGTTGAAGTGAGGCTAAATAGTTGCGTTGTTTTTGTGATACATATTTCTGGTTAATAAAGAACTTTATCTGTCGCAGTTGGGCATCATAATACCAACAATCTCAAAAAAGTGATAATAGTGAGAGATGCCGAACCTATGCAAACGTCACAAAAATACTTATGCATATGTTTGAACTCGAGAACACGAATAAATTCTCTAATATTGTTGTGTGAAACATCGAAAAAATACAAAAAGAAAGGAACTGTAAGAGTTTTACTATGTAAATAATTAATTCCGGTAAAAGGCAGTAATTTTGAAGATGTGTTACATAGCCTGGCAGCGGCGTCCAAACGATATCTATCGAAGCGGTTCAGGTTATTTTGAAGATGTGTTATAGCCCAGCAGTGGCGTCCTCGATTATAATGAATGAAATTATGTAAAAAATTTCTATTTCCCATAAAATTACCAGTTTTGCCTGGCGCTTAAAATAGTAAAAATTTGGATAACCTTTATTGTATAATCAACTCTCTGGCGAGTATTTAGATGTCTATTATGTACATATATCACACAAACTACGAAAATGCAATGCTGATCCAGTAAGCATATTTTACCATTTAAAACATTATTTCCTGCATTTTGCATTTTCCTGCATTTTACACCATTTCATTGAAGTCCCCTGAAAAGTGTAAAAACGAGGTTCTACTGTACATAACAGTACAGATGATCAACTGGAATGCAACAACCCTAGAGCTTTACAGTTCAAATCCTTCACAGTGTGTTAGGTTGTGCGTCAGTAGATAAGGTGTGGTGGCTGCTTACCTGACTTGTACTTGTTCCTTAGTGTGCAGCAGTGCTTGGTGGTCACAGTGCAGCACAAACAGGAGGGGGGCAAGGATTTCATGCATGCCCTGCACACACAGAAGGCACTATGGTTACTCCACTGACATTAGTAAGACATATATAAACCTAATATTTGTTTAAATATTGTTGAAACGAGATAGAATGGCTGGCCAGTACTTACCTTTGTGCTGTACCGCCGACGATAACACAAAAGAAGAAACAGAAAAAAGGGGACAAAAAGGACAAGCTTTCGGGACAGTTCCTTCATCAGGTGGGAGAGAAGGGAAGAAGAAAGGATGGGAACAGAAGGGATAGGTAGTTCACGACCTAGGTCATGAAGGTGGTGTTTCGGGAGTGTGGACGTCAGAGATACTGCATGTGTGTACTGAGCCAAGCCAGAGAGGATAAATATAACCAAAGAGGAAAGATCAAGTAGTAAAGAGGAGGAAAGATCAAGTAGTAAAGAGAAGAGAAGATGAGTGAACTGAATGATGCGGAGGGGTGTAGGAGGGGCGGGGGTTGTCTAAAACGTTTTTCATTAACAGGGAAATATGGATGCGCGCGCACACACACACACACACACACACACACAAGGGGGGGGGGGGGAGAGAGAGAGAGAGAGATAATGAATAGGTGAGCTGAGGATGGAGGAAGGGGAGGGGTTAGCGTAGATTTAGGCCAACATATCCTCTCCTCCCACCACCCCCCTGGCCTAAATCTACGCTAACCCTACCCCTTCCTCCATCCTCAGCTCACCTATTCATTATACCTTCCTTACCTCTCTCTTTCTCCCTCTCCCTTTCTCCCTCCCCCCCCCCTCTCTCTCTCTCTCTCTCTCTCTCTCTCTCTCTCTCTCTCTCTCTCTCCCTCCCTCCCCCCCCCCCCGTGTGTGTGTGTGTGTGTGTGTGTGTGTGTGTGTGTGTGTGTGTGTGTGTGTGTGTGTGTGTGTGTGTGCGCGCGTGCGCGCGTGCGCGCGCATCCATCTTTCCCTGTCAGTATCTCTGACGTGCACACTCCCAAAACACCACCTTCATGACCTAGGTCGTGAACTACCTTTCCCTTCTGTTCCCATCCTTTCTTCTTTCTGTGTTCCGAAAGCTTGTCCTTTTTGTCCCCTTTTTCTGTTTCTTCTTCTTTTTTTTTTGTGGTTTTAGGGCGCACAACTACTACGGTCATTAGCGCCCAGACAAGAACATAGATTCGCTAGATCTCAAAAAATAAAACAAAAGTTGGTGACTGTCAGAACATCAAGAAGAGGCTAAAAACGAAAGATAAAAGACAATTAAAAGGGTTAAATATCCTTGGATAAGTTGGCCAAGTTGATAAAACGCAAAACTCGAGCAGCTGCTCGTGTGTCATCAGCTAAAATTTCCTCCAGTGTAGACGGAAAGTGAAGGGCTACATCGAGATGATTACACAAGTCAGTAAAACATGTCGCACTGTCAATGCACCGCAGGAGCACAGCGTTGCAGGGTCGGCGGATAGCAAGTGACGGTGGCTGAAACGGCAGTGACCGATCCGCTACTGGGCCAGGATGACCTCCTCCCGCCGAGAGGGGCGTGAAGAGGTCCTCCAAGCGGTCGGGATCGGTTTTACAGTTCTCAATTTATTATTGTACAGTGAAAACCACGCACTGCCAGGACGAGTTTCTTCTTTTGTGTTACAGCACAAAGGTAAGTACTGGCCAGCCATTCTATCTCCTTTCAACAATATTTATCATCTCTGAGTAGAATTTTCATCATTATTCTAATATTTGTTTACACACACACACACACAATCACCAGACAGACAGAGGGAAGTAAAAGGAGAAGGAAGAACAGAAAGAGCACAAGATGTGAAACAGTACACAGAGAACCATAAGGGCTAATTCGACACTTGTCAATTTTGAGACTAGCATTCATGAATGCTAACATCTGTTGATATTACAGCGAACCTGCTTTAACCCAGATTGCGCTGACGTCCTTCCAGAAGGACGAGAACGGCAGCTTACTTTTTCATTCTTGTCTGTAAAAATTCGTGTACAGTGTCATATTTTATTTCTTTGAATAGCCTGCTGCCATTGTGGATCAATTTTAGCTTGTATTTTTTGATTGCAAAGTGATTGGATATGGCTGTCAAGTTGAGGTTTTTACAAAAGATATTGAAGACTTCCTCGTTGTTTTGTTTGTATTTGTTGAACATTCATCAATTTTGGAGACATTGATAGGTATATATTTCATCTTAAATGTTGTCTTAATAACACTGATTTGTCAGGTTGAAATTCTAAAATATTCATTTTGATGTCATTCTAGAAAGAAGGGCAGTATTTCAAAACTAATGGCTAGATTGTGAGTGGGGGGGGGGGGATCACTCATAACGATCTTGTGCTGTCATATGAAGGTAATTGTACAGGATGACCAGCCAGTCTAAAATAGTTTAGGGAAATAATTCAAAATTTTATTTCAAAACTCCGCCTAAGTTTTACAAGTGTTCTTCCACCGCGACATACGCCTTGACAATGTGACCAAGCCTGTCCGCCTTGCAGAACAGAGGCGGCCAGAACCATTATTGAATGCTGATTCTAAAATCATGCCACCCTCCTGGCGTCTGTGCTGAAACTACTGACGTTTCCATGCTACCGTGGAGCCAATAGCAGACACCCATGTTTGATCACGTGTGCTACTGCTGGAGGTCTCCGAGGTGCGAGAATCAGTTCCTTGGCTCTCTTCAGTTTGAGCTCTCGTGCAGAACAGATGCACTCCAGAGGCTCAGCGTCTGTGCGGGGCGAACGGCCGCATGCCGTCCTCTCCCGCCTAGCGGCTGTTCGGTATCAGCCACCAACTATGTGAACCATTAGCCATAATCGTCACCTTTTACGTTTTCTAATCCGTTTAGACTGGCACTCATTCATTGCATCCTACCTCAGGGCGAGTCCCGCCATGTATCCCGTATTTCAGAATATACCAAATATTAACTTCAATTCTATCTTATTTGCCATTCAGCCACCCTTTCCTAGGGCGCCCACAAGCCTTCACCGCTCCGCCTTCCATCCTGACAACACTTCCAACCCATTTTATTTATGCAGCACTGGGATGGGTTGTATAATTTTCCTATCATCCGTGAGGTAAAGATCAAGTGCTGTACATAATTAATAGCTTCTGAGAAAAAAAAAAACTAAAAATAATTCCGTGCTATCTGGGTTAACTGTTCTATATGCCCATATTTGAGAGAAACATATCTGAATTTTGAATGAAACACACGAGATAAATGTTCAATATTCTGCAAATTTATTGTATTCATTAACTGGTTTACGGCTGTTACGCCATCTTTGGGTAAATGCTACAGAGCTGTAGCGATGCAGCTGAGAATTTACATTGAAAGATGTTATGTTGCTGTTTTAGTGTAACAAACAGTTGAAGTTACACTGCATCCATATCCACCTTGACATGTGCGGATTCGCCTGAAATTAGTTTACAATAAAGGTAAACAGATACTGTGTGCCGTGCAGTTGTGTGGAGGTACTCTAGAGCAGGGCAGTGCAGCCTAGTGGACTATACTTGCACTGTGGGTGGAGAGGAAGCAACACCTGTCACGGAAAACAAGCAGTGAAGGTTAATCTGTATGGAGAAACTCTGGACCATCTTTTGTTATTAACAGTTGAGGTTATTCAGGATTCTTTGATGTGAATGCAATGTGTTAAGATGTATTTTGAATGCTGCTAAACAGTTCATGTATCATATTGCATAATGCTGTAATAAATGGCATTACAGCTGTTATTTAACTTAAACTACGGTTTCAAATACATCATTTATCATGAAAGAATAATCTTCGTATTTCTCCTCCAGCTGCAATCTGTCCGATGTGCCTTGTCCTCAAATAGTACAGAGAATCGGTTGAAAGAAGGGTAAATCAACATAAGAAGAGGGCTCTTAGTACCAAGAATATTTTAATAACAAGATATACGTAAAAAATAGATGAAGTCCACTTACCAGGGGACAGAAACAGGCAGTGATAGCAACACACACACACACACACACACACACACACACACACACACACACACACAAGCTTTCGCAGCCTAGCTGCTTTGTCGGGCAGAAGGGAAGGAGAGGGGAAAAGGAAATGATGAGGGTTTTAAGGGAGTGGGTAAGGAGTCATTCCAATCCCAGGACAGGAAAGACTTACCTTGGGGGGGAAAAAAGGAGGGTAAACAAATACACACACACACACACACACACACACACACACACACACACACACACACACACACACCCCTAGGCAGATTGTGTGTGTGTGTGTGTGTGTGTGTGTGTGTGTGTGTGTGTGTGTGTGTGTGTGTGTGTCTCCTTCCCTTTCTCCTCTCCTTCCTTCCTCTTTTTCTGACGAAGCACCCAACGGTTGTGAAAGCTTGAATGTTAGTGTGCGGGTTTTTTTTTTTTCTTACATATTCCTTCTTTCTTCCTATCACTGTACATATTCTAACACTTTCCAAATTTCATCTCTACATACTTATTTACTAAATATTACTACAATAACAGCCACCTCTTTCAAACCAAAGAACCATGCAAGGACAAAAACATTGTTATGGCCATTAACTTGAGCCATTTGCACGTAACTGTTCATTACCTGTCTGTAGCACATCTGCGGGTGTTCGCGAGCGTAGCAGAAGAGTATGTTCACCATGGCATCTTGGATCATCTGCTTGCGGAAGAAGTCTACTCCCGGGAATGTGCGCACCACGTCCTGCCTGATGAGTGCTCGCAGCTCCTTGTCACAGAAGTACTGGTGCCATATACTCTGAAAACCGAGGGCCATATCAACTGCATTAGTTTACAGCAACCACAACACCAATAATAATACACTCTCTGTACTCAAAATACAATATTAAGAAATCTGGCTATGAAAATATTCTCCACTGTCATTAATTCCAAATGTATTTCCTTATTAGTAGTAATATTTTTGTATGGCAATTTTAGGGATGACAATTTATCAGTCTATAGCAAAAAAGAAAAAAAAATTAGCCTACTTGCTATCAGTTTCAGTAGACAATACCATCTTAAGGCCATACAGCAATAAAAATTCCAGTACACAAAAGACTAACAACAGAATGTACGGTATCAGAGCCAAACTGTGTCCACGACTCAGTTTCAGTTATGATATAATAAACGAAATAAGTTGTATTGCACTGCATTATTTAAGCTACAACAATGCTGGATGGATTTAAAATCTAGTAAGCAGAATATGGAGCAACTAAATAAAATAATTTCAGAGTTAAAGTCGTGCAGGTCAACCATTCTAACAAGGAGACCACATGGCTATTGGATTTTAGAATATCTTTATATTTATGGTACATGAAATTCAGAACTTAAATAAAATCAGCGAATGACATTCGACGTAACTCTCAAAAATTCCAGTAGTGCAAAGTACACGTAAGCACTAGTAATTAAAACAGTTACAGCATTTGTCAGTGTAACTCAGGTGGTAGCGCTCTAGCCCCTCAACCATGGAGTCGGGGATTCGATTCCCACTCCAACAATTTTTTTTTTTCCTTTATATAAAATATTTTGGGATCTGTAATTCCACAGGTTGCGTCAGTTTTTGTTTATTTGGATGAGCTGAAAACCTTGTCATGTAAGAGGATAGTTGACAAGGTTAGCTGCTTGGAAAGCCATTATTAGCTGTGGATGTGACTTTCCAAAACAGAATCACAGCTCTTCACAAACTTAACAATCAGAGACTACTGTCGCCAACTAATAGTGAAGCCAATACCGTAAAAAATTTAACTTGTGTTTTTATTGAACCTGTGCCTCCATTGCACAGTGGTAGAGTGCCAGACTACAAATCCAAAGTTCGCGGGTTCGATCCCTGCCAGGTCCTAGGATTTTTATCTGTCACTTTCCACTTCTTTCACCTCTGGCAGTATTGCTCATGTGAAAAATACCGAGTATCACCGTGGTTCTGAACCCACGTTAAACTGTAGGTCCCCCTATAACTGGCTGGGTAAGTCAGTTCGAAGGTCGGAGGAAGGCAACGGCATACCACCTCCAAACAGGACCATGCCTAGTAAAGCACTGTGGTGTTCAAACCAATCTTTGGATTGTAGACTGCTTTACCTTTACCTTATTAACAACCGTCTATAACATTTAGAAAATTACAAATAAAAAAAAATACGTACACTTTTCATAAAAATTACCATTAGATATTAAAATTGTGTAAGTATTCAAACAAAGCAGAAAAAAAAATTAAAAATAAAGTCGGTCACAACAGGATTCAAACCACTGACCCTATGGTTGTAAGGCCAGAATACTACCACCTAAGCTACACCAACAGATTCTGCAAAACAATGATTGCAACATACATACACTCTCTAAACGTCAAAGTTAATTTTCTCAAGAATTTTTGAAAGTTGTGTCGAATGGCTTTGGCTGCTTGTTATTTGAATTCTAAACTTCATGTACCATATATACAGCTTACTATTAACTCCACTCTTAAAAGAAAAACAATTTAACAATATTGAAATCCTAAAGTACAACTGGATCTACTTCGGGTAGAATGTTGTTCTCTGAGGCTAAGGTGTGCACACACAGTAGCTGCTCTGGTGACATGAAACAGAGTTCCCTGAGCAGTATTTGGCTTCAGACTTTAAAATAACCCCAAAAAATCAACTATTCGGTTATCTCGGGCCAGATCTGAGACATGTAGTGTAACTTGCTACACTATAATTTCATTGCTTTATTGCTGTGGGTGTGTGAAGCACAACCACCTTCTTCAACAACTAAAATGTTCAAATGTTTGTAAAGCTTATGGGACTTAACTTCGGGATCATTAGTCCCTAAACTTACAAACTACTTATGAACTAGCGAAGACTAAGGACGGCACAAATATCCATGCCCAAGGGGGGATTCGAACCCCCGACCGTAGTGGCCGTGCAGTCCGTGACCGGCGTGCCGCAGACCACTCGGCCACCGCGGCCGGCTTTAACAACTGACAGCAGTGCCGTGTGGCAAATAAGGCCAGCCCGAACCAATGGAATTGTTATGACGACTGTGCATTTACAGCTGTAATTTGGCTAAATAATTTCCGATTTGTCCCTGTATGTTCCTCAATGTTTGGTATACTTTTGAAAAATAGTGAAACATCTGAGGTTAAGGTATCAAGGAATAGCTTCCTCACTGCACAATGGATTTGTAGAGTGCTGTATTGATAATGGAGATGTGGTGCTGGTGTGAGACACACCAATTGGCAATAACTACTCAGCAGCCAGACGCCAGATGTTGACCCACAGATCAACTTACTTAGAAAGTAGTCCAACACCGAAGTCACTCTTTGCCAGGGCCTCTAACAGTAATCATCTCTTACCTCTGACAGACACTTACAACGAAGGACGCCTACATGACATTGCCAAATTTGTCCAAATTTATGATACATGTAGTGCATGGTGATATATGAAAGTGCTCCAAGTGGAAACTCCAGATCGCTAAGCGTTTAGAAAATAAAAGGAATTTCGATACGGATCTATCACCATATGCACCTTAACTGCCCGAGAGAGTCTGCTTAAGAAGCAGTGTTTGGCTCAGTGGTACGAGATCGGACTTTTATTGAAATGTTCGCAGGTTCAATTCTGGCCGGTGGCAAATATTGCATACATTATCATGTATGTTATTTTGCTGTAACTACAAAAGGGCAGTGTTCACAACTTGGGCAAGATGCGGCCAAAATTATTGCTTCCAATTTCTTTGATGAATATCGTGTAATTTATCATTTGCAAAAGAATGGAAATATTTATTTACATACATGACATCCCCAAGTACGCGTTAACCGAAGTCCCTTTTTAAATGTCTGTAGTCCCAAAGTTCATCCAATGCTGTTCCTTTATTTGCTTATATAAATTAATAAAATAACCTATATGATGATGTGGTTAATCATAACATCAGTCTACATCTACATCAATACTCTGCAAACAACTATGAAGTGCATGGCAGAGGGTACATCCCACTGCACCAGTTATTAGAGTTTTTCCCATTCCATTCATGTATTGAGCATGGGAAGAATTGTTTAAATGGTTCTGTGTGTGCTGCAATTAATCTAATCTTGTCCTCACAATGCCCACGGGGACAATATGTAGCTGTACTCATTGCCAAGGAGCAGGAAAAAATATGCCTGCTGGGTGGAGCTAAACCTGCGACCTTCTCAATACCAATACCATCTTTTACCGCTGAACTGATGGATGGATGGATGGTTTGATTTTTAAAGGGACTAAACGACTACGGTTATCAGTCCCTCGGTCCAACCGTAGAGATCAGCATAAAAAGCACTACAATGTAGCATAAAACAATGCAAACCAAGCAAAGGGGTGTAACAAGTCAAGAAGTAAAAGAAGGAAAGTAAAAATGGATAAAAGAAGAGAAAGGTGGAAAGACGATAAAAGTGTGTCCTGGCCAGGTGACCACAAACATGGCAGTAGGGTATTTGGCCGCTTTTGCACATTAAAACCACCTGCCTAAAACGGTAGGCGAGCGGAGAACAAATATGTAATAAACATAGTACTAAAAATCAAATGGATCGGTACGACCCACTCACACGAATAAAATTTAAAAGTGCGTCAGCCACAGAGGCATTGTCAGCTAAAACAAGTTTCAAATCGTCAGGGAGATTAAAATTCCTTCTCTGCGCTGCTAAGTACCGGCGTTCCAAAATGATGTGGGCGACTGTCAGACACGCACCACATCGACACTGGAGGATTTTTTTTTTTTTTTTTTTTGTGGTTTTAGGGCGCACAACTTCTATGGTCATTAGCGCCCAGCCAAGAACATTGATTCGCTATGATCTCAAAAAAATGGTGACTGTCAGAACATCAACAAGAGGCTAAAAACGAAAGATAAAAGACAATTAAAAGGGTTAAATATCCTTGGATAGGTTGGCCAAGTTCATAAAACGCAAAACCCGAGCAGCTGCTCGTGTGTCATCAGCTAAAATTTCCTCCAGAGTAGACGGAAAGTGAAGGGCTACACGGAGATGATTAAAAAGTATGCAAGACAGTAAAACATGTCGCACTGTCAGCAGTTCACCGCAGGAGCATAGCGGTGCAGGTTCGGCGGATAGCAAGTGACGGTGGCTGAAACGGTAGTGACCGATCCGCAACCGAGCCAGGATGGCCTCCTCCCGCCGAGAGGGGCGTGAGGAGGTCCTCCAAGCGGTCGGGATCGGTTTGACAGTTCGCAATTTATTGTTGTACAGTGAAAGCCACACACTGTGCCATTGCGACACGATACTCCGGCGAAGAGCCCGTTGAACATCTTCCGATGGGACGCAAAAGGTAGCCATGCGAGGCAAAAGAGCTGCTGCCTTGGCTGCTGTGTCGGCGGCCTCATTCCTGGGCACACCCACATGGCCAGGGACCCACAGGAAAGAAACGTGACAGCTGTCATCCGCCAGCAACTGGAGGGAGCGTTGGATCCGATACACGAGAGGATGGTTCGAGAAAGGGTCCTTAAGACTCTGCAGGGCACTAAGGGAGTCAGAACATATGGCATAGAAAGGTTGGCGGTGGCGGCAGGTATACAAAACGGCCTGGTGGAGGGCGAAAAGCTCAGCCGTGAAGGTAGAGCACCGGTCAGGGAGCTTGTATTGGAACCGGTTGTCCCCGACGACGAGACACTGGAGGATCTTCGCAACGGAGAAGGTGGCTTACGCACGGCCAAGTATGGCCGACACACAGCCGGCAGAGAACAACAGAGTCTCTGCGAGGGGCCCGCAGAGAGGTCCTCCACAAGTTTGTTGTCTCCTTTATACTCCTCAGTTTGTTGGGCGCCTGTAGAGAGCACCATTCACTACCCCACAAACCGAGAACTTTACGGCGTAGAGTACAACGGAGATCAGCACATGGAATGCCTATATTTTTCCAATGGTGTACAAGGACTCGTGTATGGCAACAACCAAACGATTGCGCGGAAAACACTGGTCGATGGCCTGTAAACCGCTGAGGGAGTCACTGCAAATGACGAAGGACTCCCCAGGGCAGGAACGGATGTGTTTAAGCATGCGGTGGATCGCTACCAGCTCTACAGTGAATACACTGCAGCCATCTGGCAGGGAGCGCAACTCATTGTGTCCTGCAAGTGTACCGCTGAGCTGAACACCGCTTGCTAAACAACCTCACAGGGACAGTTGATAAGGTGCATATGGTGATAGATCCGTATCACACTTCATTTTATTTCCTAAACAGCTGGCCATTTGGAGTTTCCACTTGGTGCACTTTCGGGTCTCACCATGCCCTACATGTACCATACATTTCGACAAATTCGGTAATGACAAGCAGGTGTCCTCTCCTTGTTAGACATGTTAGGCTATGAGTTGCTGGAAGAATTTCTTTATAAGTTTATTTTGTTCTTTATTAACTTCACTTGCTTGCGTGTTTTAGTACCACTTGTGGTCTTATTTCAATTTGAACTCCTTTTTCTGAGTAAACAGTTAACGACATAGTGACTAAAGACTATAGGGGAGACAACATGAAAAAAAGGTTCAACATACTGTTCAGAATATCTGTAGTACATACCGTATATTTCCGCAGATAAGACAACCTTCATATAAGATGGGGTACAAATTTTCCTCAAAATTTTACAGTTTACGCATATATCTGGCCTATAACATGACCCCCAAGTTACCGTATTTACCCAAATACAGGCTGCACATTTTTCAATTTTCAGGGTCTAAAAATTCGCCTGTGACAGATTCCGGGCAAAGCTTCAGGAAGTTACAAAAAATGCCGTTAGAAGCCACCATAAGTAGTTTTTGTGATTGGTACACCTCAATTTCACCCTTTGTTGCAGTGTTTGTGGTCTGCTTTTGAACTTTACTGCGTGTAGTGCTACATTGGATCCGATCATTAAGAAGCATGGTGTTTTTTTTTTTTTTTTGTTTTTTTTTTTTTTTTTTTTTTTTTTTTACACCACGAAGTTTTAACAAATAGTAATCACACCAATGCATATATTATGTGGGTGAAAACACACAAAATTGCTCAAGAACAGAAGATAAAGGATTTCAAAGGAAGGCGCAATTGTTGCATATAGCTCCAAAATATTTTAACCTTTTCACTGTTCCGTACATAAATATCTCTAAGCGTTTCAGTGCAACTCTGAATATAGTGAGACATAAAATCAAGTTGCATTATAAATAATTAATTCTATTCCTGCTTTATGGTATATAGGTTATTGTATGTACCCTTGTCCACTCAGTAAATTAATAAAGCTGGAAAAACTAATTCCCCCCCCCCCCCCCCCCGAAAATCTTTCCTCCAGGATGTAAATTTCATCAGGGCAATACTGCAGATGTGTTTAATAGCGCGGCTTTAGCAAGGCATCGACCTCCAAATGATATATATTGAATCGTTAGGTTTCGAAACAATATGTATGGAATAAGCGAATGTTTCTGAACGGGAGATTCGCGTCCTACACAACCAAGGAGGTAGTATGCGACCTCATGTATTAAAAACAAAAAATGTCTTGTTTGTCCTAACCTAACCTTCACTTTTAAAGAAAGTTATTTGTATCATAGCCTTAAGAAGGTTAGGTATAGGTTAAACAACAAGTTTTTTTGAGTGTTTGAGGGCATGTAGTGTCCGAATCTACAATTCAGAAACAAATCTATTTATATTTTAATGTTCAATACATATCATTTCAGACCGAGCTACTTCAAGTGTAAGCTTTCTTGTAAATTATCCAGAAAGCTGTAATCTTAGGTTCCTGCCAAACCATATACTTCAAAATCATGACATATTCATAAGAACCATAACATTCGCCTGTTCAATACGTACTGTTTCGATACTTAACCGCTGCGATATATATTGCTTGGAGGTCAAAACCGCACTATGCAGTGCATCTGCGAAATTGCCAATTTCAGACTAAATTTCAATATGTTTTTTACCATCGTATAAGATGACCTTGGATTTTGGGGCCATTTTTCTATGACTTAGCCATTATCTTATCTGCGGAAATATACTGAATTACTTTAAGCCGACACAGGGGATGAAAACTTTCAACAGACATTCAAACCTGGCGGAACACACACACACACACACACACACACACACACACACACAGAGAGAGAGAGAGAGAGAGAGGAGAGAGAGAGAGAGAGAGAGAGAGAGAGAGAGAGAGAGAGAGAGAGAGAGAGAGAGAGAGAGAGAGGGGGGGGGGGGGGGGGGGGGGAATCCGGAAAATCTATAAATCACACATTCGAGCGGCAATACCTCGGAACTCTGCGACAGGGGGTCGTCGCGGACGAGCAGGTCGTTGTCCTTCCAGGGATCGGCGGCCAGCTTGGCGCAGAGGCGGGCGTAGTGCTGGCGGGAGCGGCGCAGCTCGGCCAGCCACGCCTCGCCGTGCGGCGGCGCGCCGCCGGTGGGGAGCACGCCTAGCAGGGCGCGCCAGCACACGCTGCGGAAGCGCGACGCGCGCAGCGACCCCAGCACCGCGCGCCGCCGCAGCTCCTCCAGGCCCGCGTCGTCCCGGTGGCACAGCGCCGCCCACTACCTCCCTGCGGCCACCACAAGCCTCTACAGTACAGTCGCCGACACCCACAAGTCACGAACTTCGCAAAGTAACACGCAAAACAAAAACCGGCTTGTGCAGCATTTTTCCAGTTGCTGGCAGGACTTCTTATGGGGGGGGAAGGGCGTAAAAATCGATTTTTAAAAAATACGCTTATTTTGTAGCACACATCTTCCTGAATAATTTGATGTATAAAACATATACAGGGTGTTACAAAAGGGTACGGCCAAACTTTCAGGAAACATCCCTCACACAGAAAGAAAGAAAATATGGTATGTGAACATGTGTCTGGAAACGCTTAATTCCACGTTAGAACTCATTTTAGTATTCCTCTTTACATGTAAATTGTAAATTTTCACTATCAACATGTGTGGGCTGATGAGAATACACACCCAATTGTGCAATCACGTCATCAACACAGATTTTCTGTGAACTTTTGGGCAGAAATTCTTGGCGATGTCTTGATTGGGCCTCATGTTCTTCAACCTACGCTCACTGGAGCACGTTATCATGATTTCATATGGGATACTCTACCTGTGCTGCTAGAACATGTGCTTTTACAAATACTGACACGACATGTGGTTCATGCACGATGGAGCTCCTGCACATTTCAGTCGACGTGTTCGTACGCTTCTCAACAACAGATTCGGTGACCGATGGATTGGTAGAGGCGGACCAATTCCGTGGCCTCCACGCTCTCCTGACCTCAACCCTCTCGACTTTCATTTATGGGGGCGTTTGAAATCTCTTGTCTACGCAACCCCCGGTACCAAATGTAGAGACTCTTTGTGCTCGTATTGTGGACGGCTGTGATACAATACACCATTCTCCAGGGCTGCATCAGGGATTCCATGCGACGGAGGGTGGATACATATATTCTCGCTAATGGAGGACATTATGAACATTTCCTGTAACAAAGTGTTTGAAGTCAGACTGGTACATTCTGTTACTGTGCGTTTCCATTCCACGATCAATGTGATTTGAAGAGAAGTAATAAAATGAGCTCTAACATGGAAATTAAGCGTTTCTGGACACATGTCCACGTAACATATTTTCTTTCTTTGCGTGTGAGGAATGTTTCCTGAAAGTTTGGCCGTATCTTTTTGTAACACCCTGTATATTTGACGAGTTATAAGGTACGTAATTTGTTCTTAAGTGTATGAAGGTTCAGCGCCACACCCCTCTGCACAGCATTCTTCTGTCATACCTATGTGTATTTCGTTCTGTAGAATTCAAATGTAATATTTGTACCAAAGATAGTCATATGTGAAACAAAGGACTATCGATATCGGTACCTTGCAAATGAAAACTTCTTGAAGAAATGCCTTCATGGTAATACCCAAAACCCAAATGAAAGTTTTAAACCAATGTGTATGGGAAAGATTGCCAAAAGCCATTTTTGTGGGAAGAAATACACCTATTTGTTTTTATGATGCAGTTTCATGTTTTAATGATGGTGTGCAAAGCAGGAAATATGTATTAGAGAAAATTAGAATTAAGCCTGGAGTGAACTGTATCAAAGCTTTGTATGTGTTGAGAGCGTGTAGTGAAAGCAGATAAATCATTTTTAGAGGTCATAAAATGAAGAAGATTGTATCATAGGAATGTGAAGAGAAAGGAAACTGATATTGAAAATGAAAAAGAACCTGCTTATGTTGCTGGACAGTTCTAAAACTATGCCGAATACAAGCAGAAACTTCTTCCGCAAAACCATTTTCTATACTTAGGTACGTGTAGCATCCAAAATCAATATCCTATTACTATCAAACTTGGTATGCTTATTAAATGCAAACTCCTTAACACAAAACTCTAGAATTTTCCTAAATTTTAAAAATTGTGATAATTAACTATAATTTTTTTTTTTTTTTTTTTTTTTGTGTTTTTAGGGCGCACAGCTTCTATGGTCATTAGCGCCCAGACTATAAAATTTGAGTTTTTTCTAAACATGAAGCCTAAAATGTAGTAACTCAGTCTTTTTTCATAAATTAAACAAATTGTAGATGTTCATACTCCTTTAAGTATGATTTGTATGCTGTGGAAAATTCATTGAAGAATCTCTTATTTATGAAGAAAAGTATACCTGAAGCAATTAATGCAGCCAATGGTAACGGAAAAGAAGGTCGAATTTCACATATTAAACAAATTTCTTTTGTTATGTTTTTCAATGTGCACTGCTATCAGTGTGAATCCTGAATACTTCTAGGTCATGCTGACAATTTTTTTATGAATTTATTTGTAAAACAATAGACAGAGGAAATTAAAATGTGCTGTGGGGCCTCTCCTGCTACAAGTCGGCCCGTATGATGTCCCAACCCCACTTAACTGATAGAATGTAACTCGTCACTTAAAATGTTTAGTGTGTTTTAGGGGGGATAGTAAATATTTTTATACTACTGTTGGTATGTAACCAAAGAATCGGTTTAAAAAAAAAAAACCACACACACAAAATTTTGTCTTTCTTTTAAACTTGTTTCGGTTACACACTGACTATCTCCATACTCAAAAATAGGGCATTTACATCTACATCCATACTCCGCAAGGCACCTGACAATGTGTGGCGGAGGATATTTTGAGTACCACTATCGGTTCTCCCTCCTATTCCAGACTCTTATTATTTGCGGAAAGAGAGATTGTCGGTACACCTCTGTGTGGGCTCTGATCTCTCCGATTTTCTCCCCACGATCTCTTCAAGAGAGTTACGTAGGAGGGAGCAATATGGTCGTTCCATTTTAAATCACTCCTAATGCTTACTCCCAGATATTTTATGGAATTAACTGTTTCCACTTGCTGACCTGCTGTAGTGTAGCACCAACACCTAAAATATTTACTACTGCTCCTGGAAGACCCTCTATAAAAGAAATTTTGGGCTTCAATGTGTCAGAACAGTGGCCTACAATGCAACAAGCTAAAAAGGAAACAAATATAACAAAATTTTTAAATTGTTTAGTTTTCATATTTAACAATAGAAAACTCGATTGTAATGTCAGTAATAGAGGGTAGATAACATCTCTCTGAAAATACGCTCACCAAGCTTTTGATAGGCATGTAAAAGAAATTCACAGAACTCATACCCTTCGTTAGTCACAACTTTCACACACGACCACCCTCTCCAGCCAATCAGTGCTACAAACATCTTGTATTGAGCAAGGGGAGTGGAGAGACAAAGGATGCCAGGTAAGGCTGGGGATGGAAAGTTCCACGACGTGTCGTAAAGGCTCCGACAGGTGAGAATGTGCATTGAAACACTGTAGGTAGTGAAGGGGGTGGGAGAGTGTAGTGGTACATTCTTTTAATCGTCTACTCATTTCCTAGTTAGCTCAGTTACACAGCCTAATTACTTTATTAATAAAAAATGGAAATTCCAGCAAGGATTCACTAACAGACACGTCCGCTGAAATGCAGAAAGGCTCGCCATCATCATAACTGGCCATCATGAAACTATGGCCAAGAGACAGCTAGACCATCCTATTGCAGACCATGCAGTGCTGCATAGGTGACTCACTTCAATGACTGCTATACAGCCTGTGCCATATGGATCCTTCCGTAAACACCAATGTTTCTGAATTGCGCAGATGGGAACTCTCCTTGCAATATATCCTACTCTCCCACAATCCTGCTCTCCCTAAACCTTTGGTAGTTCCTGCCTCTACCACCCCTCCCTTCCTCTCCCTGCCACTCTCTATCCTTACATTCGTCTCCCATTCTGCCACACATTTCATTCCCTTCCCTGCCTTCCACACTGTCCTTCAGACAGCATGCTAGGCCATGCTGGGCAGTGCAGATCAGCCACAGCAGCCGGAGATGGCGGTCATCTCTCTCTCTCTCTCTCTCTCTCTCTCTCTCTCTCTCTCTCTCTCTCTCTCTCTCTCTCTCTCTCTCTCTCTCTCTCTGTGTGTGTGTGTGTGTGTGTGTGTGTGTGTGTAATTGCCTAAGGCCTTAAAGGATAAAAGCTATAATAATGTTGTCTTTTCTGCAGCTCATCAGACATCTCTGTGGTGAGTAAGCAACCTATCTTTCTCACAAATACTTGTTGTTGGGTGTTTAGAGGGGAATAAACTGCTGGGTTGGCCCCTGTTCCCAGCCAAGAGTTCACACTCATAAAACATAGCCATCTATGATGTAGCACTCTACCAGTATATGCTGGGGACAGTGTGTCAGCCGATGGTAAAATGACAACTTCAAATGGAAGACACATTAATTGTTGACCAAAGAGGCAACAGACCTAAAAAATTCCAGCAGAAGAGTGTGGCTGACTGATCACGGGGATAATACAGGATGAGCCAGCCACTCTGCACACACTTAAAAATCTCCAGTTAAGATCCAGACAGGAAACAAAAGACAACAGTGTAAGGGTTCTGGAGGGGTAGTGTGCCTGAGAAATCAGGCAAAGGAGACCATCCCTAAATAGAAAAGGGAAAGCCAGCTGCGCGGATAAAACCTAAAACAGTCAGCCATCGAGGTGTCAGCTAAAATTGATGGAAGCGCAGTTGGAAGATTAGAGGAGTGCCTCAAAGTAGCTAAAAGTGGACAGTCCATTAAAATGTGGAACAGTGTCAGCATAGTACCACAATGGCACTTTAGTGCGTCCTCTCTGTGAAGGAGGTGGCCACGGGTTAACCACGTAGGGCCTATACGCAGTCGACATAGAGCAACAGATTCTCAACGAGATGCTCTCGGGGAGGACTTCCTGCACCTGTGGAGGGTTTACTGTGCGAAGCATATTTGGTACACTCTAGTCAGCCCATTCAGCATTCCAAAGCCCTAGGACCTTTCAGTTCAGCTCCCGTCAGAGATCCCTGTCCTCGAGACCGATCTGCAGAGGCCGAGATGTGGTGGCCTTCTTGGCCAACTGATCGACATGTTCATTCCCTCTTATACCAATATACTGCCAGGGGTCCAAACGAAGGCCACAGACCGGCCTGACTTGACCAGGGTCGATACAGTCTTTGATAGCCTGTACAAATGGGTGTTTAGGAAAACACGGGTCAAGCGCCTGCAAGCCACTCAGGGAGTCACTACAAACGACAAACGACTCCCCGGGGCAGGCTCGGAGATGTTCCAGAAATCTAGAGAGAGTGAGTAGCTCTGCAATGAAAACACTACTCCCGCTTGGCAAGGACCACTGTTCAAAAAGGTCACCACGGAGATAGACATACCCAGTGTGGCCGTCTACCAGGGAAACTGCAATGTAGATGACTTCTGCGCCATGGAATTAGTCAAGGAGTTCCTGGAACTGGTGACTACGAATCAATGGTGAAACGGAGGCTTTCGAATCCTGGGACAAGTCCAACCTTAGCTGCAGATGAGGAAGACACCAAGGAGGTGTATGGGAAGAGTAGTGGAAAGTGGGAGGTAAGGGAAGGGATTCAAGTGTGGAGAGAAGGGAATGGACACGGACTGCAACCGGGAGACCCGACCAAGGCTGTATTTGTGGGTACAGGTGTGAGACAGACGGAAAGAGGAGACTATGATTCGGATGAAGGACTGAAGTGTTGATGCAGGCAACATACGAGGCCAACAGCTGTTGCTTGCAGAAATACATTGGGAGAACCCCAGCCTCAGTGACGAGACTCGTCACTGAGCTTGTACAAAAAGCTCCCGTTACCAAGCAAATGCCAGTGTGTAGGATGGGGACTAGGACCCGAAGCACAGAACGGGCTGTCGAATCACACTGCCTTAATCTAGGTGTGACTGGATGGAAGCTTTATAAAGTTGTAAGAGGGTTGGATAGGCAGCTCCCCAAGCAGTGTGGCTGAGGCAGCACAGTATGCTGAAGTACCACCAGCACTTTTATCGAAGCTGTTGTAGGTGAGGGGACCCAAGTGATGGTTGGTTGATGGGACCAAACAGCTAGGTCATGACCTCTGTATGAAATGCAAGCAAGGGTACCAATAGTAAAAAACAGGAACTAACAGGGGGGTTAAAATGAAATAGAACAGGACTACAACCAACAGAAAAAGTGGAATTCTGCAAGGAATGTCTTGACAGATCTAGAATCCCCGTTTATTGGTGACAAGCAGATACAGGAGAACAGTGTATGCTCCTAGATAAGACGCCTAAAAATGTAAAAAGGGAAACAATGTGAATTACAAGCAAATTAAAAGGAGAAATGGAAGTTGTCACAGGGAGGGGAGAGGTCCAAACCCTGCTGCTTGCAGGGAGGGTCACAAACCTACCCATCCTGTCCAAGTGTGAGAGATAAAATCTTATAGCCGAGAGTAAAAACCGCTTTCGTGGATAAATCCAAGGACTGTCAGCCATCCGTGAATCATTCACCAAAACTGAGGGCAATGAGTGCGGAATTCCGTATTTGGCACAGAGCGCCAAGAGGAGCAGACATTCCACTAAGATATGAGCCACAGATAGTAGGGCCCCACAACCACAGTGTGGGGTAGGCTCACTAAGCAAAAGAAAGCCATGGGTCAGCTTGGAGTAACTGACGCGGAGACGGCAAAGGACAGTGGATTCTCGTTGAGAAGGGTGTAAGGAAGAACTCCAAGCTGCAGTGGTCGACTTTATGGAGTGGAGTTTATTTGATGGAACAGCAACCTGCCAGTTGGTGTTCCAGTCCTGTGTGAGTAGCGCTCTCGCCTGCACTCGCAGATCTGTGCCTGGCATAACCCAGAGAGAGAGAGAGAGAGAGAGAGAGAGAGAGAGAGAGAGAGAGAGAGAGAGAGAGAGAGAGAGAGAGAGAGAGTTACGGCTACTCTAGCCAACTGGTCAGCCTGTTCATTTCCTAGGATACCCACATGACTGGGGACCCAGAGAAAACAACAGAGCAAGCGGTGCAACGAAGATCAGCGAGGAGATCGTGAATATCAATGACCAAAGGATGTGAGGAGTACCATCAGTCTATGGCCTGCAGGCTGCTCATTGAGTCAGAACAGATTAAAACACGGTCCAGGGCTACCTGTTTGATAAAAGGAAGTGCCCTACTAATAGTAGTTAGTTCTGCCGTAAACACACTGCACGATTCTGGCAGGGAATGGTATTCCACACCGACGGAGACATAAATGCAGCATATCCCGTATGACCAGCCAATTTAGCTCCATCAGTGTAGAAAATCGCGACCCCCTTAAATTCAAGTACTGTGTTTAACAAATACTGGAAAATTATGGGGGAGACTGAGGCTTTCACAGCTTGGTAGAGATCCAACTGGATTTGCAGCCAAGACACCAACCAAGGGGGAGTGTGCAGTAGAGCACTACACACACAATCAAGGGAAGGGAGGTTGAAGTCCCTACAAATGGAAATGGGAAGTGAGCTGCAATCCAACAGGTAAACCCACCCGAGGGTGAGTATCAGGAGTTCTAAAACCGTCACCCTCAAAGAGAATGTGATATGTGGGATGACCAGGAAATTACAAATGGCATTGGCGTAGGACCCCAAAAGCTGATGGCGCCTAGTCTGAAGAGGGGGATTCCCACTTCAGCAAGGAGACTTAACAGGGCTGGTCCTGAAGACACCTATAGCCAAGCGGATGCCACGATGATTAACAGGGTCCAACAATTTCAGGGCAGAAAGAGCTGCCGAGTCATAAACCTGGCACCCATCATCTAATTGGGACTGAATCAGAGCCCGGTAGATATGAATTAGTGTTTGATCTGCACCCCAGGATGAGCGAAGCTAAGAAACGGAGGGCATTAAGTTTCCACATGCAGCTTATCTTCAGCTGCCAAATATGTGGCAGCCAAGTCAGATTTTTATCAAAAAGGAGGCCCAAGAAACGGTGCCGTGCCACAACTTCTAGGCGTCGAGTACCCGAGAAGAGTTCTGGGTCAGGGTGGACTGTAGTACAACGGCAGAAATGCATTACTCGCATTTTAAAAGGGGAAAACTGAAAACTTGCGAGAGACCCCATGTGGAAGCCCACTGAATGGCACCTTCGAGCTGGCGTTCAGCCGAGGCTACTGAGTGGGAGCTGTACCGTATGCAACAGTCGTCATTAAGAAGAGTGTCACATTTAACACAGAACCCTGTGGAATGCCGTTCTCCTAGATCTGTGGGGAGCTGAAGGAAGAGCCGACCCTTACACGGAACATGCGGTGAGATAAAAATTGATGAATAAAGATTGGTAAGGAGCCTTGTAGGCTCCAGTCATGAAAGGTACATAAAATATGACGATACCGAGAGGTGTCTTATGCCTTACGTAAATCAAAGAAAATGGCAACAAGATGTTGACGTTTTGATAAAGCCTTTCTGATTGCTGTTTCCAGTGGAAGTAGATGGTTGATAGTAGACCTGCTCTCCCGGAACCCACACTGATAAGGTGACAGAAGTCCACTTGACTCCAAGTACCCAGCATAGTCAGGGTGGCCACCAAATCTTCAGTTTCAAATTCAAGGTTTTTCCCGGTTTTCCAGGTTAAAAATAGTTATTTTCTAGGATTTCACGAAACTTAATTTTGCTCAAAGGGTTTAGCAAACAACTATACCGCAAAGAAACTAGTTACATATTTTTAAGACACATTGCATCCAAGTTGAACCATGTCACGTTGTAATATACACCAAGCAGTTGCGAATCCTGGATTTGGATTGGGGAGAGAGGGAGGGGGGGGGGGATCAAATTGTGGCATTGTACCTCAAACTGATCTACATAGAACCAGCTCATATTATGAGGTTTTTCCTCATGGTTTTGGGAGATCTGCAGCCCCATAGATCCCCCTCTCCCACCCCAGATTCGACACTGACACAATGTATAGTATAGGGTGTAAATTTTAAGTTGACAAACCAGAATAACTACAGAAAAAAGTATATATTCCACAACGGTTTTTACCATTATTAACGAACGGCAGATACGTAGGAAATGATACTGAACTTGAACTGCCTCCACCGTTTGGGAGAGGTGTGGGTGGCTCGTGTAAAATTTTAAATGGAAACTCCCATTTTTTATTGCAGATTCAGATTCTACAGACTAAATCATGTATGGTTTAGTTGATTTTTTTTTTAATTCAATTGCCAACATATTGCACCGTAATGGTAAGAATGATTTGCCATACTGCTGAAGAAATGGAAAGAAAGATTAATCATATTGATGATGCTTCAGAACCAAACTTTGAGGTTTTTTCTTATTAAACTACAGGGATTATTTATTTACACTTAAGTACATTTCAAACTGGTCGTGTAATCTGAGCAATAGGCTATACACGCGAACGATCGTTTAACTCTTAAAGCCGCGAGATCTCGTGGGTTAAAAATCCCGGTTTCTGGCTGAAATTCAAGGCTTTTTCCCGGTTTTTTCAAATTCAAGGCTTTTTCCCGGTTTTCCCGGTTTCAAGGTCTGATAGTCTGCAGGCAACCATCCATTCAAGCAGTTTATATGGCACATTTGTCAGGCTAATCAGCCGGAAATTGTCCAGGGATGACGAATCCTTACCAGGCATAATAACAGGAACCACTATAATGTCCCTCCACTGTGAGGGGACGACCCCCTCAAAGCCAAATGCGTTTAAATACCTGGAGAAGATATTGCCATTGTGAGGAGCCGAGATGATCGAGAAGTCGATTGTGGATGGAATCGGGCCCAGGTGCAGAATCACGAGAAGAGGAAAGGATCAGACATAGTTCCCATTCTGTGAATGGTTTGTTATAAGGTTCCTCTTGGTGAGTGGTGAAACAAATTTGAGGCTTCAGCCTGTTTCTTGAGAAGAAAAGCCACCGGGTAGGAAGCCGTCGCCGATGCCTTCACAAAGTGAGCCACAAGATGCTCTGCGAGTAACAATGGATCAGTACAGACCCCATCTGGTAAGGCAAGGCTAGGGATTGAAGACGGCAGCTGGCAACCTTGGATGGTGCGGAGCATAGCTCACACCCGTGACAAGGGTACACAAGATCCCGAGGAGGAGAGGATATGCTCCCAGCACACCCACTTGCTCTGTTCGATTACATAACGTGCCTTGGCACGAAGGCGTTCAAAGTTGACAAGGGCAGCATGGGACGGGTGGCACTTAAGATGTTCCAAGGCTCAACAGCGCTCACAAATCGCTGAAGCAATGGATGCGTTCCACCACGGAACTGGCCGGGGGCGAGGAGGTCTTGTCGACCAGCAGACGGCAATGCTAGCAGCTCGGGTAATCGCATTAGACATATCACTGATGACATCATCTATACAGTCAGACGGAGATGGTGTAAAACCACCTGTGATGTATACAAAGGCCAATCAGCATGGCGGAAAACCCAATGAGGTATCCTGTCCCTCGTCCAGCATGAGGGGAGTGAAAGAATCAATGGAAAGTGGTCACTGTTGTTGCATAGGTCGTCATGTGGTGAGCAACGAAATAAAGGGAAAAGGTGCCATGAGCGGCACTAAAATGGGTTGGGGAGCCATCACCGAGGAGGCACAGGTCGTGATCGGCAATGAATTGGTCGACAAGGCGGCCCTGACTAGTTGTATAAGCACTGCCCCATGAAAGATGATGGGCACTGAAGTCCCCAAGAATGAAAAGGAGGAGGGAGCTACTGAAGGAGTGCTGTGTGGGCAGCAGACGTAGGTGGCCTGCCAGGAGGGAGATACATATTGCAAATTGTTAATAGAGTGAGTAAGCGGACCCTAACGGTAACCACTTCCAGTGTGGTACAGAGAGGGAGCCACAAACTAACAACATCCATACAAACTAGGGTACAGATGCTTGTAGGGGGCGAACACAGTTCCAACAGGAAGCACGGAACCCATGGAGTGTTGGTGAATGGCCATCAGTAAATTGTGATTCCTGCCAAACAACACAAGCTGCTGAGTAAGATGCAATAAGATGTTTCAACTCCAGGAGGCGATGGTACTAGCCTTTACACTTCCATTCTAAGAGAACAGATTGAGGATCCATATGGAAGGTGAATGGACTGATGCACGTCACAAAGCTGGGTCAACGTCCTTCACTGACGAGGGAGTAACGACATCCTTCACCAGCTGATCAGACCCCAAGTTCAGTGCGGTTATTTGGCTGTGAGGACAAAGGTGGTGCCTCCAGGACTACCAAAGGAGCCTTGTCCTGTGACTTTTGCTTCTTTTTCCTCTTCTCCTCTTTCTCTCTTGCAGGACAGAAAGGACAGGTCCCAGAGAGAGAACTGGTGTCAGTAAGGTCTGGCACCAATGAGGACCGGGTGACCTCGGTATTTAATATTCACAGAATATATGACATCAACTGCGATTGGGCAAAGCTGAAAATGTGTACCCAGCCAGGATTCGAACCCGAGTCTCCTGCTTTCTAGGCAGTTGCGCTGACCCCTACACCACTGGGGACAAAGTGATCAGCGCACCTGCAAGGACTACCTAAGCACGCCTCCCGTCAGATACAAATTCCCAGCTTCGCCCTGCCCACAGTACTCAAACTCGTAGTTATGAAACTAATTCCCATAAGAGTAAGGGTTTCAAACTTGCCCACCCCTCCCCACTCGGTATTATCAGACTGGACGTCCGGCTGCCGGCTTGAGGCAGAGGACCCCCCTGTCTGATGGAGCCGGGAAGAGGAACCCTGGGAGGGGGGTACCGTCACCGGCAAGTGCCAGAGAAGGGGAGCACTTCTCCAGCCTGGAGGGAGAAGGGTGATGCTGAGAGGGGGCAAAGTAGATAGTTGTAAAAGGTGCAGACGCTCAAATTTTTGGCGGGCCTCCTTGTACATAAAGCAGTCTAGAGACTTTTACTCTTTTCCCTTTTATATACAGGACAAGCAGGAGAGCGAGAAGAGTGGTGCTTGTGACAGTTAATGCATACAGGAGGTGGAACACAGGGGTTCCCTTAAGGAGTGTACGTCCACATTAACCGCATACAGGGACCAGTGTGCAAGGAGAAGACATATGCCCGAACTGCATACACCAGAAACATCGCATGGGAGATGGAACACAGGTATTCACATCATTATGATAGATCATTACCTTGACCTTCTCTGGGAGACTATCCCCCTCGAAGGCCAAGATTTTTTTTTTTTTTTTTTTTTTTTTTTTTTAGTGTGGTTTTAGGGCACACAACTTCTACGGTCATTACCGCCCAGACAAGAACAGAGATTCGCTAGATCTCAAAAAATTGGTAACTGCCAGTTAGAACATCAAGAAGAGGCTAAAAACGAAAGATAAAAGACAGTTAAAAGGGTTAAATATCCTTGGATAAGTTGGCCAAGTTGATAAAACGCAAAACTCGAGCAGCTGCTCGTGTGTCATCAGCTAAAATTTCCTCCAGAGTAGACGGAAAGTGAAGGGCTACACGGAGATGATTAAAATTAACACAAGTCAGTAAAACATGTCGCACTGTCAGCAGTTCACCGCAGGAGCACAGCGGTGCAGGGTCGGCGGACAGCAAGTGACGGTGGCTGAAACGGCAGTGACCGATCCGCAACCGGGCCAGGATGACCTCCTCCCGCCGAGAGGGGCGTGAGGAGGTCCTCCAAGCGGTCGGGATCGGTTTTACAGTTCGCAATTTATTGTTGGACATTGAAAACCACGCACTGTGCCATTGCGACACTATACTCCGGCGAAGAGCCCGTTGAACATCGTCAGATGGGACGCAAAAGGTAGCCACGCGAGGTAAAAGAGCTGTGGCCTTGGCCGCTATGTCGGCGGTCTCATTCCCGGGCACACCCACGTGGCCAGGGACCCACAGGAAAGAAACGTGACAGCTGTCATCTGCTAGCAACTGGAGGGAGCGTTGGATCCGATACACGACAGGATGGTTTGACAAAGGGTCCTTAAGACTCTGCAGGGCACTAAGGGAGTCCGAACAGATGGCATAGAAAGGTTGGCGGTGGCGGCAGGTATACAAAACGGCCTGGTGGAGGGCAAAAAGCTCAGCCGTGAAGTTAGAGCACCGGTCAGGGAGCTTGTATTGGAAACGGTTGTCCTCGACGACGAAGGCAGATCCGACACCGGCAGTGCTCTTGGAACCATCAGTGTAAATAAATATGGCGTTATCAAACCGCGAACGGAGTTCGACAAGCCTCGAGCGGTATACCAAATCCGGAGTGCTCTCCTTGGGGAGCGAACTAAGTTCAAGGTGAGTGTGAACCTGGGCCTGATGCCACGGTGGCAATGGGCTTTCGCTCAACCGAAGGGTGGAAGGAAGGGTAAAATTGAGCCGCTGTAGCAGGCGGCGAAACCGAACTCCAGGTGGAAGCAAGGCAATCGCAGACAACTGATATTGGCGATCGAGTAAGTCGTCAAAAAATAATCGGTAAGATGGATGGTTGGGCATCGACCGCAAGCGACATGCGTACCGACACAAGAGTATGTCACATCGAGTGGTCAAGGGTAATAAAGCAGCCTCGGCATACAGACTTTCAACAGGGCTGGTATAAAATGCACCGGTCGCCAGACGTAATCCCCGATGGTGAATAGAGTTGAGACGGCGGAGAATCGACGGCCGTGCAGAAGAGTATACAAGGCTTCCGTAGTCGAGCTTCGACTGAACAATGGCCTGGTAAAGGTGAAGCTGGACGGTACGATCCGCTCCCCATGACGTGCCACTGAGGACACGAAGGACGTTAAGGGATTGGGTACAAAGGGCGGCCAGGTAGGAAACGTGTGTGGACCAGCAAAGTTTACGATCCAACATGAGTCCCAAGAATTTCGTAGTCTCCACAAAAAGAGAGAGCAACAGGGCCGAGATGTAGAGAAGGTGGAAGAAATCCTTGTATCTCCAGAAGTTTATACACACAGTTTTCTCAGTGGAGAATATGAAGCCGTTTGCGATGCTCCAGGAATATAGATGGTCAAGACAGCGTTGAAGAGAACGCTCCAAGAGACACGTCCGCTGGGCGCTGCAATAAATTGCGAAATCGTCAACAAAAAGAGATCCGGAGACGTCGGCTGAAAGGCAATCTATGATCGGATTGATTGCAATGCAAAGAGCGCCACACTCAAGAAGGAGCCCTGTGGTACCCCATTCTCCTGGCAAAAGGTATCTGACAAAACAGAGCCCACCCGTACTCTGAACTTGCGATCCGCCAAAAACGCTTGAATGAGAAGAGGAAGGCGGCCCCGAAGGCCCCATGTGTGCAATGTGCGGAGAATGCCCGCTCTCTAACAGGTATCATATGCCTTCTCCAAGTCGAAGAACACTGCTACTGTTTGACGCTTCTTTAGAAAGTTGTTCATAATGAAGGTCGACAACGTAACGAGGTGATCAGCAGCAGTGCGGTGTCGACGAAAACCGCATTGGATATTAGTCAGGAGGCGGCGAGATTCGAGGAGCCAGACCAACCGAGCGTTAACCATGCGTTCCATCACCTTACAGACGCAGCTCGTCAGCGAAATGGGGCAATAACTGGAAGGAAGGTGTTTGTCCTTCCCTGGTTTGGGGATGGGGACAACAATGGCTTCACGCCAACTTGTGGGAACATGACCTTCAGTCCATATGCGATTGTAGGTACTGAGAAGAAAACACTTGCCCGCAGGAGAGAGGTTCTTCAGCATTTCAATATGAATGGAATCAGGCCCGGGAGCAGAAGATCGCGACAGGGCGAGAGCATGATCTAGCTTCTGCATGGTGAAGGCGACGTTATAATTTTCACGATTAAAAGAGTGGAAAGAAGGCGGCCGTGCCTCCTCTACCTGTTTGCGAGGGAGAAAGGCAGGGTGGTAATGGGCAGAGCTCAAAACCTCCGCAAAGAAACGGCCCAATGCGTTGGAAACATCAGCGGGGTCCACGAGGACTGCGTTCTCCACGGTCAGGCCAGGAATCGTTGAGTGGACCTTGATGACGGATAAACGGCATAGGCCACGCCAAACAAACGTGGAGGGAGTAAAACGGTTAAAAGAACTAGTAAAAGCAGTCCAGCAAGCTTTCTTGCTGTCGTTTATGATACGACGGCACTGCGCTCTCATACGTTTATAATGTATACAATTCTCCAAAGTCGGGTGGCAGCGGAAGGTGCGTAAAGCGCGGCGCCGGGCTCTAAACGCGTCGCGGCAGGCTGCAGTCCACCAAGGGACCTGGACACGACGTGGAGAAGAGGAGGTATGAGGTATGGAACGTTCGGCAGCTGTGAGAATAACCTCTGTGAGGTAGTCGACCTGACTGTCACAGGTGGGAAAATTCTGATCGTGAAAAACAGCCATGGAAGAATAAAGCCCCCAGTCGGCTTGAGAAATGTTCCAACTGGTGGGACGAGGAGATGGGGAATGATGCAGAAAGTGGATGATACAGGGGAAATGGTCACTCGAGTACGTGTCAGAAAGTGCATACCACTCAAACCGACCGGCAAGCTGAGGAGTGCATATTGTGAGGTCTATATGGGAATAAGTGTGTGTCGTGTCTGAAAGGAAGGTCGGTGCACCGGTGTTGAGGCAGACAAGATCGAGGTGTTGGAGAAGGTCCTCCAAAAGGGAGCCTCTCGGACAAGGTGCCGGAGAGCCCCATAGGGGGTGGTGGGCATTAAAGTCGCCTACCAATACGAAAGGTGAAGGGAGCTGATCAACAAGGTGTAACGCATCTGCCCTAGTAAGGGCAGATGACGATGGCGAATAGATATTACAGAGGGAAAAGGTAAATGTGGATAGGGTGATGCGGACGGCAACTGCCTGTAGGTGAGTATGCAATGAAATGGGATGGTAATAGACATCGTCTCGAAGGAGCATCAGAATCCCTCCATGGGCTGGGATACCTTTCACGGGTGGCAGGTCGAACCGCACAGAGGTGTAGTGTGGAAAGTCTGCACGATCACTTGGACGCAACTTAGTTTCTTGTAGGCAGACGACAAGCGGGCAGTGCAATCGAAGGAGTAGTTTTAACTCCTCCCGATTGGAACGAATGCCGCGAATATTCCATTGAAGGAGCACCATGATAAAAAATGAGAGAAGGAAAGAAGATAAAAGGAACAAGCAGATGGGGTCACCTCGACGGCCGCTGAGGACCGGACTTCGAGGGAGCACTGCTATCGCCATCTAGTGGCAAAGGGTCATGTTCCATTGGTTCGATCGACGCGTCTGCCACCTCCCGGAGTTGATCAGGAGGGGCAGCTTCCACCGCCGGTAAACGGCCGGGTGCCCGACATCTGGAGCGTCCCGGTGAAACAGAAGACGGTCGAGGCCGGCAACTGTTGGATGGCGTGACCGAAGAGTCACGCCTCGGCGGGGAAGGGGGGGGGGCTGTTTTTTCTGGAAGCCTTCTTAGAAGTATGACGGGTGGAAGATGCGGTTGACGATTGAGAAGTCTGAGTCTTCAGAAAATCTTCACGGACTGGTTCTTTTTTTGAACTCCGGGCAGCAGATTTGGGTGCCCGGGATGTGTGTGAACTGGTCGACGAACGGGCAGAAGGGATGGGAGAGGTGGAACGAGCAATTTTCGGGCTAGCCAACCTGACGACAGTGTCACAGAACGTTAGATCGCAAGTCTGGATGCCTACCTCCTTAGTTGGTTGAGGGGAGACGAGGACCTGGGTGAAGGTACCTGATGGGAGTACAGCGGGCTTCCTACTAGCTAATAATTTCTGAGCGGCATAGGTGGAGACCTTTTCCTTCACGCGAATCTCTTGGATGACCGCTCTTCTTTATAAACGGGGCAGTCCCGTGAAGAAGCAGCATGGTCACCCATGCAATTAATGCAGCGAGGGGATGGAGGTTGACATTCACCCTCATGAGGGTCTCCGCCACAGGTGGCGCACTTTGCTGCATTTGGACAAGATTTACTTGTATGGTTGTACCTTTGACAATGGAAGCAGCGTGTAGGATTTGGTATGTACGGCGAACGGAAATGACTTCGTAGCCGGCTTTCACTTTTGATGGTAGGTCAACCCTGTCAAAAGTTAAGAAGACAGTACGGGTCAGCACGAGGTCATTGTTGACCTTTTTCATCACACGATGAACAGCTGTGACTCCCTGATCTGACATATAGTTCAATATCTCCTCGTCTGATAAACCATCCAGCGATCTAGAGAACACTACCCCCCCCGCGAAGAGTTGAGGGTGCGGTGAGCCTCCACCTTCACAGGGAAAGTATGTACAAGTGTAGCTCGAAGTAACTTCTGCACCTGGAACGCATTCTCTATTTCGAGTAATAAGGTCCCGTTGTGCTGCCTGGAGCAGGTCTTCAAGGGACCTGCGATCGCATCGACACCCTTCTGAATGATAAACGGATTGACTGAAGAAAAATCCTTATCGTCGGTACGTGAAACCACCAGGAACTTTGGAATGTTAGGCAATGCCTTTTGCGGCTGAGAATCATGTTTCCGCTTATGGGTCAGGGTTATAGTTGATGTGGAAGGTTTCATGGCAGAGGTGTCCCCCATGATTACCGGCGTCTCCGATGACGCGCTCCTTCCTTGTGGGGGCCCTCACTGAGGGCGCACCCGCCTTAGGTGACTGTTCGCACCTCAGGTCACACCTCCCGAGAACGGACGGAGGAACCAATTGGCACGTTCGGAAGGTATCAGCTCGGGTAATCACCCCTCCCTGGGCCCGGCCTTTACCGGGGGGTACGTACGTGCCCTACATGTCTACCCGGGGTGGGGAGTTACGCCTTACCCCGTCACCGGCTACGCAGAGCGTGGGTCGACCTTCAGACACGCACAGGGAGGAAAGAAAGGAGGAAGGAGAGAAAGGGATGAAGGAGGAGGAAGAATCTCAAACGCCGAGGCGGAGATTAAAGGGTGAGTTGAGAACAAGGAGAAAGGAAAAAGAGGGGAAGGCTGAAGAACAGGAAACGAAGAGGACCAAGAAGAGAAGACAGAGGAAGCGAAAAAGAAACCTTGGACTAATGAAAAAAACGCCCGTCTCCGGGCGAAGGCACAAACCGGGGGGGAAGAGGGAAGCGGCCTGGGACGGAAGAAAGGTCGCTTCGGCTCGGGGCCCCGTGCGCGCCACACACGTACCCACAAAAGAGCTCTGGGCCCCCTGGGGGGGCCAAGATAAATGCGCCCATATCTACACGATCCTTTGGGCCTTGCTGCACATGGTGAACAAAATGAACACCACGCCATTCGAGGTTGGCCCAGAGTTCATCAGTTTGGAGGAGGAGGAGGTTGTGGTGGAAGATAACCACCTGCACCATGTTCAATGACTGATTGGGGTGTTACCGACACTGGAACATTGCCAAGATGGTCACAGGCACACAGAGCTGCAGATTGGGCAGCAGAGACTGCTTTAATAAGCAGCGATCCAGTAAGCATCTTGCTCATTGTTTCAACTTCCCCAAACTTATCCTCTATATGTTCCACAAAGAACAATGGTTTGGTGGCGGTGAACGTCCCATCCGTCCCAGTGCAGACCGGGTA